>JAJIBD010024559.1:0-25931 GCA_021461705.1 Cryptotis parvus | reverse complement strand
CAGAAGGTGGAACTACAACCCCCAGAAGTCCGAGCGGAACCGAAGTAAACCGTCATTTTGAACTCTCACCCCGCCTGTCTGCATCCCAGTAGAGTCTCTGGGGGTGCGGCTGGTCGGCGGGGGCGCTTGGGGCTGTGGTAGAGCCCTGAGGTCTTGGCAGAAGGTGGAACTACAACCCCAGAAGTCCGAGAGGAACCGGAGGTAAACCGTTATTTTGAACTCTCACCCCTGCCTGTCTGCACCTCAGGTAGAGTCTCTGGGGGGTGCGGCTGGGCGGGCGCTACGTCTTTATTATTACTAAAACTAGGAAATTAACCACCAAGGGTAGGTAATACCCTCAAGAAAAAGAAACAGTACACTAGGGGAATCTATCCCTTGAACACCACAACACCATGGGAAAACAACAGCAGATCCCCAGCTCTGAAGAACAGATGAAGGAATTGACTGTGAAGAATCAAAAAAGAATACAGATGTGCATGATCACTTGGACAATGAAATTAGAGAGGAAATTGGTAGGATGTTTAAGGAGCTCAACGAAAAAAAATTGAGCAGATGTCCAATAAAAATACAGGAGAACATAAACGAAGCAGAGAAAAAGGGCAGTCAATAAACTACGGGAGGAAATGAGAGCAGAAATGAGGAACCATGCAAAGAGAAATATTATCGCTAAAAAAAACTCAGTAGATGAAATGGAAACACAATCGGGGTTCTCAACAGTAGGATGACAGCAACGGAAGAGAGAATCAGTGAGACTGAAGATGAGCTGCAGAAAGCACTCAGAGAACTACATAAGATGGAAAAAGATCGGAAAATGGATCAGCAACGGAACAGAGAACAATGGGATGAAGCCAGGCGAAACAACATAAGAATCATCGGAGTCCCAGAGGGACAGGAAAGTAACCCCAAGGAAATTAAAACAGTTAAAAACATCCTGGCTGAAAAGGTCCCTGAGTTAAAGGATGAAGGCATCCAGATCCAAGAAGCCCGACGCTACCAGCAAGAAGAGACCCCAATAGAAAAGAGACCCCAAGACACATCCTAGCCAAAGTAATGGATGCCATAGACAGAGACAGAATTCTTCAGGCAGCAAGATCAAAGAAGGAAATTGTGTACAAAGGAGCATCCATTCGACTTTCAGCAGACTTCTCAGAAGACACCCCTCCAAGCCCGAAGGCAGTGGTGGGATATAGTAAAAAAACTTAATGAAATGAACGCCTCAGCAAGAATTCTTTACCCAGCCAAACTCTCACTCAGATTTGAAGGACAGATATACAAACTTCTTGGATAAACAACAGCTTAGGAACTTTGTAAAATCAAAACCAACCTTAAAAAGAAGGACTGAATGATCTACTATAAGACGAGACATAACCCAAAAAGAACAACCAACCTATACAGAAAGATGGCACAAAATCCCATGACAATAATCTCTCTCAATGTCAACTGGTCTAAATGCACCAGTTAAGAGACACAGAGTGGCAAAATGGATCACAAAATTGAATCCGACATTCTGCTGCCTTCAAGAAACACACCTGAACAATCGGAGCAAAGACAGGCCCAAAAATAAAAGGCTGGAAAACAATCCTTCACTCAAACAACCCATCCAAAAAAGGCTGGGGTAGCCATACTGGTATCTGACAACATAGACTTCAGGCTGAAGAAGGTCAGAAGGGACAGTGAAGGTCACTTTTATAGCCAAGGGATGGATATATCAGGAAGAAATCACGCTATTAAACATATATGCACCCAACGAGGGGCCAGCAAAATACCTCAAAACAACTACTAATAGACTTCAAAGAAGACATTGACAGCAACACAATTGTAGTTGGAGACTTCAACACTGCTCTATCAACCCTGGATAGATCAACAAGATTGAAACTTACCAAGGAAATAACTGGCCCTAAAAGAGGAGAGATGGAAGAAAGAGGGCTGGTAGACATATACAGGGCATTTCATCCCCAAAAAGCTGAATACACTTTCTTCTCCAGTGCACATGGAACATACTCCAAAAATAGATCACATGCTGAGCCATAAATCATACCTCCATAAAATCAAGAAGATAGAAATTGTGCCAACTATTTTTTCAGGACCATGATGCACTGAAAATAGAAGTTAATTGTACACAAAAACGGAGACCAATACCAAGTACCTGGAAACTAAACAGCTCACTGCTGAACAACCAGCAAGTCATAAAGGAAATCAAAGAGGAAATCCAAAGATTCCTTGAAACAAATGAGACTGAAGACACGAATTACCAGAACTTGTGGGATACAGCAAAAGCAGTGTTAAGAGGCAAGTTCATAGCTCTTCAGGCATCCATCAGAAAAGAAGAAAAGGCCATCATAAACAGTCTGACTTCACAACTTAAGATCTTAGAGAGTGATCAACAAAAAGGAGCCCAACCCAAGCAGAAAGAAAGAAATAATAAAACTTAGAGCAGAAATCAATGAGATGGAAATGTCAAAAAAAACAATCCAGAAGATCAACGAAACCAAAAAGCTGGTTCTTTGAAAAAATAAACAAGATTGACAAACCACTTGCAAGACTTGTAAGAAAAGGAAAAGAGAGAACCCAAATAAATAGAATCAGAAATGAAAAACGGAGACATCACAACTGAAAACACAGAAATTCAAAAGATCATCAGAGATTACTATGAGAGCCTGTATGCCACGAAACAAGAGAACCTAGAAGAAATGGACAAATTCCTGAATTCCTATAGCTTCCCAAGTCTGCAACAAGAAGATTTGGAATACCTCAACAAACCTATCTCCATCGAGGAAATAGAATCGGTAATCAAAAGTCTCCCCAAACACAAAAGCCCAGGTCCAGATGGATTCACCAGTGAATTCTACAAAACCTTTAAAGAGGACCTACTCCAATTCTTTTAAGCTCTTCCGGCAAATTGAAGAAACAGAAATACTCCCAAATAGCTTTTACGAGGCACATATCACCCTGATACCCAAAAGCAGACAAAGATGTCACAAAAAAGGAAAAACTACAGACCAATCTCCCTGATGAATACAGATGCTAAGATCTTCAACAAAATACTAGCAAATAGAATCCAAAGAGTCATCAAAAAGATTGTACACCATGACCAAGTGGGATTCATCCCGGGAATGCAAGGATGGTTCAACATCCGCAAGTCAATCAACATAATACATCATATCAACAAAAAAGGAAAAATAAAAAACCATATGATCATATCAATAGATGCAGAGAAGGCATTTGACAAGATTCAACACCCGCTCATGATGAAAGCTCTCCGTAAAATGGGGATTGAAGGAACCTTCCTCAAGATAATCCAGGCCATCTACTACAAGCCCACAGCGAGCATCATTCTCAATGGGGAAAAACTGAAAGCCTTCCCCTTAAGATCAGGGACAAGACAAGGCTGCCCACTCTCACCACTTCTATTCAATATAGTACTGGAAGTACTTGCCATAGCAATCAGGGAAGAAAAAGACATTAAGGGCATCCAGATAGGAAGGGAAGAAGCCAAGTTATCACTATTTGCAGATGACATGATATTATACCTGGAAAACCCAAAACTCTCTACCAAGAGGCTCCTAGAAATAATACATTCTTATAGTAGAGTAGCAGGGTACAAAATCAATACCCAAAAGTCAATGGCCTTCCTATATGCAAACAGCGAAAGAGAAGAAAGGGACATTAAAGAAACTATCCCATCTCACAATTGCACCGCAGAAAATCAAATACCTAGGAATCAGTTTGACAAAGAATGTAAAGGATCTCTACAAAGAAAAACTACAAAACGTTACTTCAGGAAATAAAAGAAGACCTGAGGAAATGGAGACACATTCCCTGCTCATGGATTGGAAGGATTAACATTATCAAAATGGTAATACTCCCTAGAGCTTTATACAGATTCAATGCGGTCCCTATAAAGATACCCATGATGTTCTTCAAAGAAATTGAACAAACACTCCTGAAATTTGTATGGAATAATAAAACCCCACGAATAGCTAAAGCAATCCTTGGGAAAAAAGAAGATGGGAGGTATCACTTTCCCCCAACCTCAAGCTCTACTACAGAGCAGTTGTAATTAAGACAGTGTGGTATTGGTATAGAGACAGACCCGTAGACCTATGGAATAGAACTGAGTATCCTGGAAACGCACTCACAAATATACAACCACTTAATCTTCGATAAAGGAGCAAAAAATATTAAGTGGAGCAAAGAAAGCCTCTTCAACAAATGGTGCTGGGAAAACTGGGCAGCTACATGTAAAAAATGAACTTAGACCTCCTTCTAACGCCATGCACAAAAAGTCAGATCAAAATGGATTCTAGATCTCGATATCAGACATGAATCTATAAGGTACATCGAAGAAAACATAGGAGAAACGCCTACGACATCGAAACGAAAAGTATCTTTAAAGACGACACACCACTGACCAAGCAAATGGAAGCAATGATAAACAAATGGGATTATATAAAAATTGAAAAGCTTCTGCACCTCAAAAAGAAACGGTGACCAAGATACAAAGACAATCCACAGGAGTGGGAAAGGATATTCACCCAATACCCATCTGACAAGGGGTTAATATCCAGGATATATCAGGCACTGGTAGCACTCCCACAAGAAGAAAATAGCCAACCCCATCAAAAAATGGGGGAGAAGAAATGAACAGAAGCTTCCAAAAAAAGAAGAAATTCGAATGGC
The DNA here is from genome assembly GCA_021461705.1 of Cryptotis parvus. Lineage (NCBI taxonomy): Eukaryota > Metazoa > Chordata > Mammalia > Eulipotyphla > Soricidae > Cryptotis > Cryptotis parvus. Next base: position 21,251 of record JAJIBD010024559.1, on the reverse strand, counting down.
CAAAAGGCATATGAAAAAGTGCTCTTCATCTTTAATCATCAGGGAGATGCAAATCAAAAACAACAATGAGGTACCATCTCACCCCCACAGAGACTGGCACACATCCAAAACAGCAAGAACAACCGGTGCTGGCGTGGATGTGGGGAAAAAGGGACTCTCATCCACTGCTGGTGGGGGTGCCGACTGGTCCAGCCCTTTTTGGAAAACAATATGGGCATTCCTCCGAAAGCTAGATATTGAGCTCCCATTTGATCCAGCAATAGCACTCCTGGGAATATACCCCTAGAGACCGAAAAAACACATAGCAGAAACACTATCTGTACTTCTTTATTCATCTCTGGCGCTATTCACTATAGCTAGAATCTGGAAACAACCTAAAATGCCCGAGAACAGAGGACTGGCTAAAGAAACTGTGGTTCATCTACACTATGGAATACTATGCGGCTGTCAGAAAGGATGAAATTATGAAATTTACCTGCAAATGGATGGACATGGAGTCTATCATGCTGAGTGAAATTAGTCAGAAGGAAAAGGACAGATATAGAATGACTGCATTCATTAATAGGATATAGATACCAGTGTTTTAATAAATATGGGAAATGGTAATGGCAGATTAAAACTCACCACTGAATATACACAAAGAGACTTAAGTGATAAACTCTAAATATCTGCAGGGCTAGCCACAATGTGTAAAATAAGAGGGAGAGAGATGCAGAGACAGAGAGAGAGATAGAGAGAGAAAAGAGAGGAAACTGGGGTACCTGCTATTAAGGCGGGGTGGGGGCGGGAGGGGGAGGGGCACATTGGTGGTGGAAATGGGGCACTGGTGGAGGGATGGGTGCTGGAATACTGTATTACACAAGAACCAATTATGAACACCTTTGTAATTGTATGTTTCACGGTGGTATAATAAAAAAAAATTTAAAAAAAAAGAAATGAAAAATCCAAACAAAACCAAATTGCATGTGAAAAAGGAAAGTTGGGGAGACCACGGGTGTCATATATGCCAAACTTAACGTGGTTCCACAGTTTCAACTAATACATATTTTACTTGTATGCATTTATTAAATATATCAAGAATAAAAAGTAGTCCCTGATTCTGGAATAGTGACAGAGGTCAGAACTCCGGATTCCTTCTCTCACTTGAGTGAGGCGTGGATATTTTAAGCATAGCTCTTTCGATTCCTCCCTGGGAGACCCAATAGCATTCTCATCCGCTTTCATAGGGCCCAGGTCTCTGAGGTGTATGTTAACGCAGGGAGAACAGTGGAGTCAAAGAGATGTGCCCGGAGCCGGAGGTTCTTTGTCCTTTTTAGCTATTTCTTCGATGCCTTTGAAGGCATTCCATGCCACTCTCTTCCTACTGCACAGCTCAGGTTTTAGGTCGTCTCATCAGGTTGACTTTTCGACCTAGGTACACATAACTGCTGCATTCAGAGATGTTTGTTCCATTGAGAGTGAATGGGGCCTCTGGAAATAGTTCATTTTTCATAAACATAGTTTTCTTCAGATTCAGCTGTAGACCTACCTTTCCACATTCTCGGTTGAAGTCAGCCAGCATTTGTGCTGCTTGGCTAATGTTTGGTGTTATTAGAACAATGTCATCAGCGAAGCAGAGGTGGTGTAGTTGCTGACCATCTATCTTCGCTCCCATTCCTTCCCATTCTAATTGTTGCATGATATTCTCGAAGGTGGCGCTGAAGAGTTTTGGTGAAATGGTATCACCCTGTCGAACCCCTCTCTTTGACATCAATGATCACTTCTTTGTAGAATGGTGAGATCCTGGTGATAAATCCGAATACAGCTCACGAAGGATCTTGATGTATTGGGTTTGAACACCCTGTTTGACTAGGGCTTCAATGACCCCTTCAGTCTCCACAGAATCAAAGGCTTTCTGTAAATCAATGAACATGAGACAGAGCGGTATCTTGTACTCCCTACAAACCTCAATGAGCTTGGTTACCATGTGAACATGGTCGATTTTGTTGAATCCTTTCTGGAAGCCAGCTTGCTCGCATGGTTGTCCTTCATCTAGTGTTCTGCTAATCCTGTTCAGGATCAGATGGGCTGGACATGTAATGTGATTTGGAGACAACCGCTGGATTAGAGCCATTACCGACTGGATCCCACAGGATGTCAAAAGATCACATGGCCGCCCACCTACAAGATGGTCAGACTTCCCTTGTCAAGACCTGAAGGAACGGTTTGAGGCTCTTCATATTCCTGAATCAACCAGATGCCATTGGGCTACATTGGCACGTGATAGGGTCCAATGGAAACGTTACTGGCGCCCGCTCGAGCAAATTGATGAATAACGGGGATTCAAGTGATCAAGTGAAAAAGTAGTACCTCATATGTTTGTATACATTCAACAAAGTGCTTACCTTCCTGTTGGGGGCGCTCCGCCGGGTCCCCGACAGTGCCGGGAAGCGTAGTTCCCTTCTACCTCCGAGGCCGGCGAGGAATGGATGAACACTCAGGGATCCGATGAGGTTTTTAAAAGACTTTACTTATCACAGGTTCAGGCATACAAATCAGCAAAAGGAAAAAACCCGATGCTTAGGATTCCAGGCTAGAACCCCAGCCACGTGTAGGCCAAGATGGCGACCACCACGTGTATAACTTCCAAGGGGGAAAAATGCTTACAAGGCGAGATTCCACCAGGAAGAAGAAGTCCGGGAGAGCGGGAACCGGCAAGTTTATACCCCCGCAACTCAGACCTTCCTCCCATTGTTATGGAAAGCAGGGAGGGTCCAATGTCCTCAGGTAACCCCTCCCTGAATCTCAACTAGGGCCTTTACTGTGCTAATGTTTTGAGCCGGGAAGGAAGGCCTTTGAAATGTAGAGAAGGGGGTTTCTGAGATGGCATGTCACTGTACCAAAGATCAACACCAATGCCAGTTAAATATTTCTCCAAGCCTTCACAAGTCTCCTCTACTTCATTGTAGTTTTATATTTTATCAGGGAGCCATGCTTGTTTGTTTGGAAGCAAACAGCGTTTCTCTCTGGTCTAATTACTTAGGTGTCCTTACGTGGCCAGGCTAATATGCTGGTAAGATCTAGCTAGTCCCACGATGATTGTGATAGCATGGAAGAATATTTATACCAGCTAGTACAGCATACATGGTCGAATAAACTGCCACATTTAGACTACCCCCTTATCTACGGAGTGATCTGGGGAGGCAATCCAGAGCAGATGCAGCAGCCCTTAGGAGTCCTGCAACACCTTCCTAATATTTACAAAATCAATTATCCAAAGAAATCACAGATAATTTCACATAAAAAATTTCAATAAAATCCTTAATTAGTTTTAAAGAAGTTGAAATAGATGATGATCAATTGTAGTCATTCTAAGAGCTAATTATTTCTACTATACTTTAAATGAATAAAATTAAATTTAAAACTCATATACTGATCCCAATAATAGGTGAAGATAACTTTGTATTCCTTCATGTTTCAAAATTACACTCCATATTTATCTATTTCTTTATCTTTATTATACTACCATGAGATATACAATTACGTGTTGGGGAGCCACTGGGTACCCAACAATTACCAGTGTTCATTATTGGTTCTCCGTCATACAGTGTTCCAGCACCATCCCTCCACCAGTGCCCCATTCCCACCACCAATGTACTCATATTCCCTCCCATCCACCCCCAGCCCGCGTCTATAGCAGGCACCTTTTATTTTCGTCTCTTTCTCCCTCTCTCTGTCTCTATATCTGTCTCTGTCTCTGTATCTCTCTCTCTTACACATTGTGACTTGCCCTGCATACATTTAGGGTTTATCATATAAGTCTCTTTTGTGCATATTCAGTGGTGAGTTTTAGTCTGGAATTAACATTTCCCACACTTAATATAATACTGGTATATATTTATATCACATTAATGAATGCAGTCATTGTCTATATATCCTTTTTCTCCTGATTAATTTCACTCCAGCATGATAGTCTCCATGTCCATACATTTCCAGATGAATTTCATGATTTTGTCTTTTCTGACAACTGCATAGTATTCCATTGTGTAGATATACCATAGTTTCTTTAGCCAGTCCTCTGCTCTCGGTTACTCAGTTTGATTCCAGATTCTGGCTACTGTGAATAGAACGGCAATGAATAAAATAGTACAGATAGTGTTTCTGTTGTGTGTTTTTGGGTTTCCAGGGTATATTCCCAGGCTTGGTATTGCTGGGTCAAATGGGAGCTCAATATCTAGTTTTCAGAGGAATGATCATATTGTCTTCCAAAAGGGCTGGAACAGTCAGCGCTCCCACCTACAGTGGATGAGAGTCCCTTTCTCCTTGCATCCATGCCAGCACCGGTTGTTCTTGCTGTTTTGAATGTGTGCCAGTCTCTGTGTTGTGAGATGATACCTCATTGTTTTTTTTTAATTTTACTATACCATCGTTAGATATACAATTACAAGATGTTCATGTTTGAGTTTTGGTTCTACAGTGTTCCAGCACCCATCCCTCTTCCTTTGCCCATCTCCCATCACCAATGTCTCCACCTTCCTCCTCCTTCCCCTAGCCTGTCTCCATGGCAGGTTGTTTATCTCCTTTCTCTCTCTCTCTCTCCTCTTTTCTTCTCGTTTCCCTTTCTTACACATTGTAGATTGCAATATATTCTAGAACATGATTGGTTCCACTAGTTTGATGTACTGTGTGGCTGGGACAGCCATACAGCAGCTCTCCCTAGCATGTCTGAGTTTCTGCATCATGGCAAGAACCCCGAGGCAGTTCATGGGTGGGGCCACTAAGCCCCCAGGATGGGACAGAGAGGGGAATGGGGGACCCCAGTTCCATCTCCAGGAATGCTTGGTGACTTCCGCCTCTGAGAGCCACCTACCTGGGCTAGAACTCGGCTGCTCTGAACTGGTCTTGAGAACAGCGTCTGTCTTGAATGGGTTCTGATGAGCTGTGGGGTCCAGACCGGGAAAATGGTGACTATTATGGTGAGTGAGTCTCATCCGGCTGTTTCCAAGGCCCTCTATAGAGATGATGGGCCAACACCCAAGCCCCATCTTTCCTCCTGGGAGCCTCATGGTCAGCTGAGCTAGCGGAGAGCCAGATGGCATCTCCCCCCAGCGTGTCTGCGTCTCTGCATCATGGCCTAGAGCAGTTTTTGGCTGCAGCCACCAGGCCTCCAGGACAGGTCAGAGAGGGGACTGGGGACCCCAGCTCCATCTCCAGGAGCCACCTCATTGTTGTTTTGATTTGCATCTCCCTAACGATTAATGATTAAGGGCGTATAAAGCCCTGTATAAAGCTCTAGGGAGTTTTCATATGCCTTTTGGCCATTCGGATTTCTATTTTTTGGAAGCTTCTGTTCATTTCCTTCTCCCCATCTTTTGATGGGGTTGGCTGTTTTCTTCTTATAAAGTGCTACCAGTGCCTGTTATTTCCTGGATATTAACCCCTTATCAGATGGGTGTTGGGTGAATATTCTTTACCACTCTGTGGATTGTCTTTGTGTCTTAGTCACAATGTTTTTCGAGGTGCAGAAGCTTTTCAGTTTTATATAATCCCATTAGTTTATCATTGTTTCCATTTGCTTGGTCAGTCCTATTTTGTCTTTGAAGATGCCTTTAGTTTCGATGTCATAGAGCATTTTTTCCCATGTTTTCTTTGATGCATCTTATCGAGTCATGTCTGATGTTGAGATCTTTAATCCATGTTGATCTGAATTGTGCATGGCATTAGAAGGAGGTCTAAGTTCAATTTTTTACATGTAACTGCCCAGTTTTTCCAGCACCATTTGTTGAAGAGGCTTTCTTTACTCCCCTTAATATTTTTTATTCCTTTATCTAAGATCAAGTGATTGTATATTTGAGAATGTGTTTAAGGATACTCAGTTCTCTTACATAGGTCTACGGGTCTGTCTCTATCCCAATACCATGCCTTTTAATTACAACTGCTTTGTAGTAGAGTTTGAGGTTGGGAAAAGTGATACCTCCCATATTCTTTTTTCCCAAGGCTTGCTATAGCTATTCAACTGGGTTTATTATTTCATACAAATTTCAGAAGAGTTTGGTCAATTTCTTTTGAAGAATGTCATGAGTATCTTTATAGGGACTGTTTTGAATCTGTATAAAGCTCTAGGGAGTATTACCATTTTAATAATATCAATTCTCCCAATCCATGAGCAGGGAATGCGTCTCCATTTCCTTGTGTCCTCACTTATTTCTTGAAGTAACGTTTTGTAGTTTTCTTTGTAGAGATCCTTTATGTTCTTTGCAAAACTGATTCCTAGGTATTTGATTTTCTGTGGTGCAATTGTGAATGGGATCGTTTCTTTAATACTCCTTTCTTCTCTTTTGCTATTTGCATATAGGAAAATAATTGACTTTTGGGTATTGATTTTGTACCCTGCCACTCTATTATAGGAATCTATTATTGGTTGTTCTTGCTTTTTTGGATATGTGTTCTGTGGTGTGATATGATATCTCATTGTTGTTTTGATTTGCATCTCTCTGATGATTAGCAATGATGAGCATATTTTCTTTAGTAGTTTCTTGGTAGAGAGATTAGGGTTTTCCAGGTATAATATCATGTGGCAAGGCGTGAGCTCAGGCGTCCAAATGCTAACATCCAAGCTTGCTAAACGGTTCAGAGAAGTGATAAAAGAAGACCTCAAAGACAGAAGAGCAGAAATACTGGAAGATGCAGCAGAAGCCAGGAAAAGCATACACAACACCCACCTATCCTTCACCAACTATAAGACCAAGATGACTGCCCTCCGACACCCTGATGGATCTATCACATCTTCCAGAAAGGAGAAGATTCCATGACTTTTACTCATATCTTTTGATAGCCACGTCCACCTGCCCACATACCAAATTCCGCAGGATGGATATGTCATTCCCAACATTCTCCCTTCTGAAATACAACGTGCCAGTTCGTTGGTAAAGAAGGGAACAGCACCAGGCCCAGACAAAGTCAGACCCGAACACCTGAAGAATCTGCCATCAGTACTCATCAATACACTAGCTTGGCTCTTCACATGCTACCTGTCGGAATGCAAGGTGCCCTCCCAATGGAAAACCAGCAGGACAGTTCTACTGTTCAAGAAGGGAGACATTCACGACATTGGTAACTATCACCCCATCTGCCTGTTGTTGGTCATCTACAAGCTGTTTACACAAGTCATCCTGAACAAGATTGGCAGAACACTAGATGAAGAAAAAACCATGCGAGCAAGCTGGCTTCCAGAAAGGATTCAGCACTAATCGACCATATCCACACTGTAACCAAGCTCATTGAGGTTTGTAGGGGAGTACAAGATGCCGCTCTGTCTCATGTTCATTGATTTACAGAAAGCCTTTGATTCTGTGGAGACTGAAGGGGTCATTGAAGCCCCTAGCCAAACAAGGTGTTCAAACCCAGTACATCAAGATCCTTCGTGAGCTGTATTACGGATTCACCACCAGGATCTCACCATTCTACAAGGAAGTGATCATTGATGTCAAAAGAGGGGTTTGACAGGGTGATACCATTTCACCAAAACTCTTCAGCACCACCCTTGAGAACATCATGCGACAATTAGAATGGGAAGGAATGGGAGTGAAGATAGGTGGTTGGCATCTATACCACCTCTGCTTCACTGATGACATCGTTCTAATAACACTGTCTCATGTTCATTGATTTACAGAAAGCCTTTGATTCTGTGGAGACTGAAACATTAGCCAAGCAGCACAAATGCTGGCAGACTTCGACCAAGAATGTGGAAAGATAGGTCTACAGCTGAATCTAAAGAAAACTATGTTTATGAAAAATGAACTACTTCCAGAGGCCCCATTCACTCTCAATGGAACAGATATCTCTGAATGCAGCAGTTATGTGTACCTAGGTTGAGAAGTCAACATGATGAATGACCTAAAACCTGAGCTGTGCAGTAGGAAGAGAGTGGCATGGAGTGCCTTCAAAGGCATCGAAGAAATAGCTAAAAGGACAAAGAACCTCCGGATCTGGGCACATCTCTTTGACTCCACCACTCTCCCTGCGTTAACATACGCCTCAGAGACCTGGGCCCTATGAAAGCAGGATGAGAATGCTATTCGGGTCTCCCAGAGAGGAATCGAAAGAGCTATGATTGGAATTTCATGTCTCACTCAAGTGAGAGAAGGAATCCGGAGTTCCGACCTCCATCAGTTATTCCAGAATCAGGGACGCTGTCTCGTTTGCCCAGGCATCGAAAATCAGATGGGCTGGACATGTAATGCGATTTGCAGATGACCGATGGACTAGAGCTGTTACTGATTGGATCCCACGGGATGTCAAAAGATCATGTGGCCGCCCACCCACAAGATGGTCAAAACTTCCTTGTCAAGACCCTGAAGGGATGGTTTGAGGCTCTTCATATTCCTGAATGAACCAGATGCTATTGGGCTACATTGGCACCTGATAGGGTCCAATGGTAATGTTACTGGCACAGACTCGAGCAAATCGATGAATAATGGGATACAAGTGATCAAGTGTTCAAGTGCAAGTTGTGATAGCTTTTCTTCTTCCTTTCCTATCTGGATGCCCTTTTTTTTTCTTCCCTGATTGCTATGGCAAGTACTTCCAGTACTATATTGAATAGAAGTGGTGAGCGTGGGCAGCTTTTTCTTGTCCCTGATCTTAGGAGGACAGCTTTCAATTTTTTCCCATTGAGAATGATGATTGCTGTGGGCTTGTAGTAGTTGGCTTTGATTATATTGAGGAAGGCTCCTTCAATTCCCATTTTACGAAGAGGTTTTTTAATCAGGAACGGGTGTTGGATCTTGTCAAATGCCTTCTCTGCATCTATTGAAATGATCACATGATTTTTATTTTTCTTATTGATATGATGTATTATGTTGATTGACCTGTGGATGTTGAACCATCCTTGCATTCCCCGGATAAATCCTACTTGGTCATGGTGTGTAATCTTTTGATGACTCTGTGGATTCTATTTGTTAGTATTTTATTGAAGTATTTTATGTTACTGGTGCCCACTCGAGCAAATCGATGATCTACAGGAAGACAGTGATACAGTGACAGTGATTTTATTGAAGATCTTAGCATCTAGTTCATGAAGGAAGATTGGTCTGTAGTTTTCCTTTTTTGTGTGACATTTCTGTCTGCTGTGGGTATCAGGGAGATATATACCTCGTAGAAGCTATTTGGGAGTGTTTCTGTTTCTTCAATTTCCCAGAAGAGCTTTAAAAGGACTGGGAGTAGGGCCTCTTTAATGGTTTGGTAGAATTCACTGGTGAATCCATCTGGACTTGAGCTTTTGTGTTTGAGGAGAATTTTGATTGCTGATTTCATCTCCTCAAATGTGATAGGTTTGTTGAGGTATTCCAAATCTTCTTAATGGAGATTCCTTCTTGGGAGGCAGTAGGAATTCAGGAATTTGTCATATCTTCTAGGTTTTCTTGTTTCATGGCATACAGACTCTAATAATAATCTCTGATAATCTTTTTTAATTTTTGCGTGTTTCTGTTGTGTTGTCCCCTTTTTCATTTCTGATTCTGTTTATATGGGTTCTCTCTTTCCCTTTCCTTGTGAGTCTTGCAAGTGGTTTGTCAATCTTGTTTATTTTTTTCAAAGTACCAGCTCTTGGTTTTGTTGATCTTCTGGATTTTTTGGGGGATTCCATCTCATTAATTTCCACTCTAAGTTTCATTATTTTTTTTTTTCTGCTTGGGTTGGGCTCTTTTTGCTGATTGCTTTCTAAGATCTTATGCTGTGAAGTCAAACTGTTTATGATGGCCTTTTCTTCTTTTCTGATAAATTCTTGAAGAACTATGAACTTGTCTCTTAACCTGCTTTCTTGTATCCCACAAGTTCTGGTAATTCATGTCTTCAGTCTCATTTGTTTCCAGGATTTTTTTTGATTTCCTCTTTGACTTCTTTTGAGACCTGCTGGTTGTTCAGCAGTGAACTGTTTAGTTTCCAGGTGCTTGTTATGACTCTTCTTTTGTGTGCAATTAACTTCTATTTTCAGTGCTTCATGGTCTGAAAAAATAGTTGACACAATTTCTATCTTCTTGATTTTCTGGAGGTGTGTTTTGTGCCTCAGCATGTGATCTGTCTGGAGTATATTCCGGTGTGCTTGATAAAAATGTGTATGCGGCTTTTTGGGGATGAAATGCCCTGTATATATCTATCTCTTCTTTTAGGGCCAGTATTTCCTTGGTGAGTTTCAGTCTTGTTGATACATCAAGAGTTGATAGAGCAGTGTTGAAGTCTTCAACTACAATTGTGTTGCTGTCAATGTCTTCTTTGAAGTATTTTAGTAGTTGTTTTAGGTATTTGATGGCCCCTCATTTGGGTGCATATATGCTTGGGGTGTAATTTCTTCCCTGATATGCATATACCTTGATTATTAAGAAGTGACCTTCTCTGTCCCTCTGACCTTCTTCAGCCTGACATCTATGTTGTTGTATATCCGTATGGCCACCCGGTCTTTTTGGAGGGGTTGTTTGAGTGAAGGTTTATTTTCCAGCCTTTTACTTTGAGTCTGTCTTTGTTCCAATAGTTCAGATTTGTTTCTTGAAGGCAGAAGAATGTTGGATTAAATTTTTTGATCCATTTTGCAGAGAGAGACTCTGTGTCTCTCAACTGGTGCATTTAGACCTTTGGAATTGAGATTATTGTCATGGGATTTTGTGTCATCTTTCTGTATAAGTTTATTACTCTTTTGAGTTTTGTCTCATCCTAGAGTAGCTCTTTCAGGCCTTTTAAGGTTGGTTTTGAGTCTACAAAGTTCCTGAACTGTAGTTTATCCAATAAGCTGTGTGTTGTACTTCAAATATGAGTCAGAGTTTAGCCAGGTAAAGAATTCTTGATGAGGCATTCAATTCCTTGAGTTTTTTCACTATATCCCATCTCTGCCTTTGGGCTTGGAGGGTCTTTTCTGATAGGTCTGCTGAAAGTCGAGTGGATGCTCCTTTGTATAGAATTTTCTTCTTTGATCTTGCCACTCAAAGAATTGTGTCTTTATGACATTCATTATTTTGACAAGGATATGTCTTGGAGTCTTTCTATTGGGGTGTCTTCTTGCTCATACTCTTCGGGCTTCCTGGATCTGAATGCCTTCATACTTTAACTCTGGAAACTTTTAGCAAGGATGTATTTAACTGTTCTTATTTCCTTGGGTTTGCCTTCCTGTCGCCCTGGGACTCGATGATTCTTATGTTGTTTCTCCTGTATTCATCCCAGTGTTCTCTGTTCCGCCACTGATCCGTTTTCGGTCTTTTTTCCATTTTGTTTTCTTGCTTGAGTACTTTCTGAAGCTCATCTTCAGTCTCACTGACTCTGTCTTCTGCTGCTGTCACCCTGCTGTTGAGAGCCCCTATTGCATTTTTTTATTTCATCTACTGAGTTTTTTAGTGATGATATTTCTGTTTGCATTATTTTCAATTCTGCTCTCACTGCCTCCCGTAATTTATTGATTGCCCTTTCTACTGCTTCATTTATGTCTCCTGCATTTTATTGGATATCTGCTCCATTTTGTCATTAAGCTTGTTGAACATCCTCACAGTTTCTTCTCTGAATTTCTTGTCAGAGAGATTATGTATATCAGTATTATTTTTCAAGTCTTCAGGATTGGTTTCTTCATCTGCTCTTCTAGCTGGGGATCTGCGTTGTTTCCCCCATGATGCTGTGGTGGTTCAGGGGTGGATTCTTCTGTGGTACGGTTTCTTCCTCACCATCAGGTAGGACTCCAGAGATGCTCCATAAAAGATGTTCTTCTCTTCCCTCTTCGATGATATTATCTTTCTCTTGGTATCGATTTTTCTGCTTTTTGTATTAATATGTGCCCTGCCAACCACGTCCATAGGGAGGGTTCCTGGGGAGGAAGCGACCCTGGCATGGGAAGTGTCCCATTTAATTTCTCTTCCACTCGGACTTCTGGGACCTGTATTTTCACTTTCTGCTGGAGGTCTGGGGCTCTACCACTTTCACCACATGCCAGCCCGGCAAGCCACAACCCCCTCTATTTATTTTTTTGTTTATGGGCTACAACGAGTGGTGCTCAGGGTATACTCTGGGGTCAGAGGTAACTCATGGTGGGCTTGAGGGACTATATTGGAGCTGGGGATTGAACCGGGGTTGGCTTATGCAAGGTTATTTCCCTCTCCACTGTATTACTGCATTAATGCTCCAGCCCCACCAAATTTCTTTGATTTTTGTTTTCAATCATTATTTTTGGATTGTGAAAAGGAAATGAGGGATAAAATATGCTGGAAACTATCTCATCTGAAAGACAGATGATGCAATTTTAAAGCAGAGCAGCTTTCTCACTGGAGTCAGGAAGGAGAAAGTACTACAGAGATTAGACAAAAGGGCAAAGAATCAGTTCCAGCAAGCTAAAACCCCTTTCTCTTTAATTGTAGGTTATAATGGTTTAGCTAGAAGATAAGAAATAAACTATAATAAAGAGTAAAACACCCAGTAAGATAAAAAATTAATTAAAAAATCCTGAAGTAGAAAATCAGCTACAGAACATATGGGCTAAGAAGGTATGATTTATAATTGAAATTAAGAAAAATTTTCTGAGAACTGATGAATACTTTAGAATAAATGACATAACAGTACTCTACAAAACATACAATGTAACACAAATCAAAATATCAGCACTTTTTGATGAAAAAATCCTCAGCTGTACTTGAAACAAAATCATGAGGAAAATCAGGCTGTTCTGTGAAATTTGCTTACGAATGGATGGACATGGAGTGTTTCATGCTGAGTGAAATGAGTCCGAAGGAGAAGGGCAGGCATAGAATAACTCATTCATTTGTGGAATATAAAAAAGAACAACATGAGACTAATACCCATGGACAGTAAAAAAAGAAGGTTGGGAGGAGTGATCCATGGTTGGAAGCCTGCTTCAGGTGAAGGGGGAAAAGGCAGTAGGGATTGAGAAAGGACCACTATGACAAAGATAGCTGATGCTGGAAATAGGTAAAGGAACAAACATGATAACCTTTCAGAGTGTGTATTGCAAACCATAAAGGACAGAGGGGAAGAGAAAGAGAGAGATAGAGAGATAGAGAGATAGAGAGAGAGCCTGCCACAGAGGAGACAGGGGTGGGGAGTTGGTGGGAGAGAAACTGACAACATTGGTGGTGGGATATGAGCACTGGAGGAGGATGGATGTTGAGACACTGTATACCTGAAACCTGTCACTGAAGCTCTAACTGTGTATCTCATGGAGATTCAATAATAATAAAAGAAAAATCTGGATGTTTCTGAAACACAAAGTAATATTTCATAAAAGTCTATATTTTATATATGCATGTCATATATGTATGTAGATTTATATATCGCCCACCAACCATCTAATTTATATTAATACAATGTAATGTAATATGTAGGGTGGGTCTCTGACAAGCAGGGCTTGAGATTGGCTTAGTCTCTTGGGTGGAACTCTGACGAGCTGTGGAGTCTGGATGATGAAAAACGCTGCCTCAAGGTGTGGGGGGTTCCTCCGACTTCTTCTGAGCATTACTGGTGCCCACCTGAGCAAATTGACAAATAACCAGATATTAAGTGATCAAGTGATCAATGTGATATGTATCACTGTATCACTGTATACACTGTATCAGTGTATACACTGTATCACTGTATCACCATTGTTCATCGATTTGCTTGAGTGGGCACTAGTAACATCTCCATTAGTCCTGTCACAAGCAAGTGCAACCCAAGGGCATCTACTTGCTACAGGGACAGGAGGAGCCTGAAACCATTCTTCAGATTATGGAACTGAGGTCCATAATAGTTACTAGTCTTTGGCATAAAAAGTAAATAAAACACGGTAGCTTGCCAGGCTTTACCGTGTAGGTGGTAGAGTATCAGTAGAAGGCTCTCAACCCGAGCCTTTACTGATGAAACTTAAAGGGGGAAGATCAGGTTTTTCTTGGATGGAGCTCTGAGGAACTATGGAGTCTGGATGTTGAGAATGACTAACTGCATGATGTGTGGTTTGCTCTGGCTTCTTGCCAGGCTTACTGGTATCAGTTAAAACATGTCTATAATTGTTTACTATGTATAAATGTGAAATAAATTGGGAAGAACCTTATGCAAAATTCAGTATCCTAAAAAATATCGCTCGGCCGGAAAGTGGTCGCCTGCCAAGGGACATGTAGGTCTGGCATGGGTGGGTCTCTCTCTTCCGGGGCAACTGGCATGGAGGCGGAGGAAAGGGCAGGGCCCAAAACTCCACTCTGAGTCCTGCAAGCATGGTCTCTCCCCCGCTCATGAGAGGAAACCCTTGGAGCAATGTTGGACTCGGCCAGGGGATGGCCAAGCCCCCTTACCGGGAGGTCAGCTCCATGGGTTGTTTCCACATGGGGCCGGCCGAGCAGCACAGCTGTGGGTCTGAAGTGGATGGGTCTGGATCTCTTCCGGGGTTGCAAATTAGCTGAGTCTGGTGTGGGTGGGTCTCTCCCGGGGCAACTGGCAAAATTTGATATGTAGATATGTAATATGTGATATATAAAACACACCCAGGATTTTTTCTGTCACAACCAAAGTTGCTCAGGGGCTTTCCCCTAGCTCTGTGTTGAGGAGTGACCTAGTGCTGCTCTGGGAACTCTGGCACTTGTACTTGTGATGCTTAGGATTGAACCAGTGAGAGCCATGTGCAAGGAAAACACCTTCACTGACACCCAGTGTTTGCCTCTCACAGAACTGTTGACATGTTTCACAGACATTTCAGTCCTCTATCAATATATATAGACAAAACTAGCCTTAAACACACTCTTTCAGATTACAGGACAGGTCATTTACTGAATAAGTTATATTGGTGCAACTGATTACATGTTCTTTTCAAGGGTAGGATCCTGTAACATCATTCTTAGAAAATTATATTCCAGGTGTTCTAAACCTTAAAAACCAGAGAAACAAAACCAAACTTGAGTCAGAACAAAGATTTTAAAGACTAAAACAGAAGTCTAAATTCATAAAGTAAGAGTAACAAATATTGATATTGAAATGTGCTGAGTGCATGAAACTTTTATAATAAAAATATGACATAAATACAAATTCAATGGAAGGGACAAAATGATTTGGATATTTGTGGCAAAAGTAAAACTCCAATGAGCAAATATCTTCTACAAATTGATAATCAAGAAGTCTGGAACATATAAAAGCCCTATAAATGCCCTAAAAACAATAAGAAAATACTTTCACTTGTATCACTTGCCTTCCCATTGTTCATCGATTTGCTCGAGTGGGAGCCAGTAATGTCTCCATTCGTTGGGAATGAGATTCATTATTGTTACTGTTTTTGGCATATCGAATACACCTCAGGTAGCTTGCCAGGCTCTGCCGTGGCTCTGGGTTCATCTCAGGGAGTCCAGCCTTTTCTATGTAAGACCATCAATCATCCAGGGCCCACGGGCAGAGCCCTAGCTGTAGACAAGCCTGTCTCCTGTTTGCCAACCTTTACTAATAAAAAAGTAATCTTCAGATAACATGGATATCTCAAAATACGATGGCTATACTTCTCTCTTGGACCTTTTTTCTGAAAGAAAATAAAAACCAAGACAAACTGCTACAAATGCTAATTTGTAGGATTATTTCCATATTCATCCACTTAGAAATAGAAAATACTTTATTTGCTATAAATAAAACCTAATTAAGTAGACCATTTCTTATTTGATTGTTGATAATTTAAAGCCTAAGAATGTGATTTAGAAAGTCATTAAGAATTACGGTTTAGAGAAAAGTGTGTGATCTTATACTATTGAAAGAAGTCTATACATTTACCTTGATGAAGAGATGTTTGAAGCCCGCATCAGGACTTAAGAGCAACCTATAATTCAAATTACTAGAGACGTTTCCCAAAAAGATAGCTCAGATGTGTGAAACCAAGAATCAGAACATAGACATAACAATATTATTATAATAGCAAAAATGAAAGTACAATATTACTTGCAATAACAGAAATCACAAAATTAATCACCCATGGCATACATGACACATATTGAAAATGCAATCCAGTCAGAACAACTGAAGCAGTGATGGAGATATGAAGTTGTAGATCAAAGAACATGTTTGATATATTAGAAACAAGAAGCTCAGAGGACAGAGCATGTGGGCTGTGATTTTGTTCAGCAATTATATTACTTATCAACTCTAATGTGCTCATTGAGGCCTAGCTGGAAAATGTGAACAGGGAACTCTGCTTTACTCTGAATAATAGGAATTCAGGTGAATTTTGTACTTTTTTTTAAGCTTGCTTCTTTCCTTGGCCTTTTCTTCCTCCTTCCTCTACTTCTCTTCTTCCTTTACACCCACTAACACTAGCATTCTCTTCCTGCTATTATTCTGTGGCAAAGTAAGTGGGACAAGCCCTGTCTTCATGTTGGAGGATGGGGTGAGATAGTGGTTTTGCAAGCTATTAAAGATTCTTACTGCTTTGAAATTTCCTTGAAAAGTTTTGCAGGAGGTACCAGGCCTGTGAATCTGAAACAGTGTTTGGGAAACTTAGCCATTTGCCCAGGGTTTAAATGGATCAGATTGGGAGCCACATGGTGTTCGGGATTTTATCTCTAAGGATAATCATGCTTTTGTTGTCCTCCCTCACACTAGTCTCTTTAATGATGTTTTCAAATTGCCCCGTCAAGCTGGGATGAAATATTGCTACTGGGGGCATTTAACTACATCTTCTTATTCCCAAGGCAGCAAGCTTTGTTATCATAAAATTAAGATTGAGAACTTAAATTTAAAGTTCGACAGTTGGCTGTAATGTTTCCAACATTTTATTTCTGCCTCCTATCCTTCATTGGAAAACTCTCCTTTGGTAAATTTTACAACTCCTGTCTTTTTGGAAAATAACACATTTGGACCCTAGGAAAAAAAAAAACTTTTTTGTTCTTGCATTTTCCCTGTGGTCTCGTGACTCAAGTATTCTGGCAAGGGGATAGTCAAATGGACTCTGAAATTGGGGTTGTGAGACTGTCTTCCTCCCGCGGTCCTCTAGAATAATCCTGACTCTAGCATACTTTTGACACAGTGGTCACTGGCTAGAGTTGCTCCATTCTGTACAGATCTTCATCGTCTCCATGGTCAGCCTCAAGACCTCACAGGATATGTGAAGAGGCACGAGTCACTTTTAAAGAAAGTATTTAAGGAAGGGCAGCAGGGTTTGTTTCCAATTTGTGCTCCTAATTCTGGGATGGGGCAGTGACTGAGAAGGGACCTGCGACACTCGCACGGTGACAGGTATTTGCTGGCCGCTAGCCCGACTGGCCTTTACAGGACCCTCGTCTGTGAGGAAACCTACAGCATGTCTCACTTCTCATTTTCCTCTTTGATGTGAGAGCCAGGACAGTGGAAAGAGAAGATACTTGAGAAAAGCCGTAGGCAGAAATGATTTTTTCCAGATAAACCTCAGGTCTGAATTAATCTTATTTTTATATGTAAATTGAGGGAAAGTGCTTTCTATGGAGGCCAGTACGACCTTGAACCTGTTCTTTATTTCTAAATGCGGGGCTTCTGGTAGGGAGAGCTCTCAGTAAGGCCCCTGTGATAGCCTCACCAGGTGCTGGTGAGGTTTACTTGTAGCTCTTAGTTTTAATTTTCTGCCTTCAAGAATGTTTCATCATCTAGTTAACATTGTATAAAAATTACGTAACATATAGTTAATATTAATTAAAAAGTGCTCACACATTCATGTTCTTCCCAACACTAAGGGAAATTATCAGGACCTGGACATAACCCAAATGGATAAGGAAGTCATGACGTATATGAGCAGTGAGACTATACAGCCATCAGAAAAGAAAAAAGGAGTTTTCAGTAAAGTGGCTGGATGCAAAGAGTATGATGACCAGCAATGTAAGTCAGACAGAGAAGCAAACACTGTGATCTTCCCTATGTCTGTGGCTGATAGAGAAATTAAACCAGGGAGTAGAGAGTGCTAAGTGATGATAGGCCTTGCCTTTGGATTATAAAACTCAGGTGTCAGGAGGAGCGGGTGGAGGTAATGGGGCGGGAAGAGGGAAGAGCAGGTGCCACAGTGCAACAGCGGTGGCAAATGAGCTTTCTGGTGCTCGTGAAGTTTCTGGACATTAAAATCATAAAGAGTAACTCGAGTTAGGTAGAATTTTTAGCTAAAAAATTTTGACCTAAATTACAATAAAAAGATAAAGAATGAATTCTTATTTTATAGAGGAGTCCAAGAAGAGAAGGTTTTGCTTCAACAGAAAGAACATCTGTCGGACGCTGAGTATTCTTTTCAATGGGGAGATGACTTAGAATGAGTTTGGGACTCCTTATTTCTGGAGCTATTTTCTTTCATCAGAGATTCAGTCACAAACATGACAGCGACAGAGCCTGCAGGATTAGCCCCAATTGCTGCTGGGCTCGTCTAGCCCTAGATTCGAGGCTCCTCACACACTGCTGTTATCTTTGCACTGGGACACACTCCTTGGAGGTTAGAATAATGCATCTTTGAAGTGACAGAATTACCTGCCATTAAGGTAAAACACATTATTTTTCCTGTGTGTGGACTTACTGCTCCCTTCCTCTCTGTTTCTGCGCTCATGTTATTTGTTGTACTGGAAATATTGGCAATGGTGTATGACCTGAAATAACTCTAGAGTCAAGAGAACAAGATTGAACTTTCAGTGCCCAAGATTTATGCATCAAAAATGTCCAGGTCCCAAAGCTTTATGAGAGTTAAAATGGACAATCGAGTCCCTTCTTTTCTGGTGGCAAACAGGCCATCTGTCTAGGAGATTTACCTCTACACATTATATTTCTGGGAGTCCCCGAAATCAGGAATAATCTCCCAGGGGCATGGGGTGTCTGCCTGCTCACAATGTCATCACTTGTCAGAGGCGGTGGGAATTCCAGCCTAAAATACTGTTTAAGAAAAAGATTAGGGGGCATGCATCTGAGTCCTGTTGATCATTACATAATGATTCAATGATCACACAGCTTCTCAAGTCGCAAACAATGGGAAACTACCTTGAATGGTCTGGCAGCTGTGCATCAGGGTCAGTGTCCAGTTTTTGCTATCCGCGCGGTACTGACTCGTCCAAGCACACCAATTCTGCCCTGGACTGGGAATGTCTTGGCTGTGGAGGCAGTAGCAGGCAAGCTTCACTTTACAGGTAGTGGCTTGCATTCTGATTCCATCTCCTATTTCTGCTCCTACCCCATGGCGAGCCTGGAAGCTACCTGTGTGTATTTGATATGCCAGATACCAGTAACATTATAGACCTCATTCCATGACCTGATGGAATGGTTTGAGGCTCTTTATGTTCCTTGGATCAAAGCAGGTGCCCTTGGTCTCTTCTTGCATGAGACAGGTCATATGGAGATGTTACTAGTGCCCACTCGAGCAAATCGATGATGAACGGGGAAGACAGTGATACAGTGATACAGTGATTTCTGCTCCATTTCCTCTTTCCTCTTGAAAAGAACCTGGTTTTATTCCCTTCTCTTTCTGCCCTCCCTTCTTTTTTATTTGGCCAAGATATAGCAACAAAGACTAATGTGTGTTTGGCTGTTACCATCTTCCACTGTAGGACAGAACTTGTCCTCAAAACATGACGGAGCCGCATGCGCCTCTGTGACTGAAAATGCAAATGAAGAGAAAAGTGGCTCATATTCATGTCACTTTTCAATGGCTTCCTTTTTCCTGAGAGGAGAGGACATTCTGGTGCCACGATTTCCTGCCCAGGTCTCTCACCAACCTTATCTTTGTTTTTGAGCTGATTAATGACTTCTTTTTTGTTTCTGGCGCTGACTTTCTGAGCACCTAAGGACACTGCTCTCGCCTAGCAATGTATACTCTTTGCTTCATTTTCCAATAAAAATGGCCAGTTTTGAAGGGTGCTTTCTTTAGAAATCACAGTCTATGCTGTCTGAGAAGGTAAATCAATATTTTTGTCATGAGGGCAGCTCCTTGTGGGCATTTTGGTGAGAGAATCTGGGGTTATGTCAAAGCATTTGTTCTTGCATTATGACAAAGAAGACCCTAGTTTCAGTTTCAAAAGGCCACACATGGTCGTTTGCTGTTTTTTTTTTTTTTTTGGCTGGCCTGCATTAGTCATTTAAATTTCCATTCAGCTATGATTACAAATCAATTAAGAGGTTTTGTTGGTTGAAAATCAATCAGAGGGGCAGCTTTAAGCAGAGTTACTATGGGGAGAATCATTACTTTTTTTCTGGTCCAAGAGATCCAGACCCTCCCAAGAGTATTTTAATATAGTATAATATGATATAACATAACATGACAACATAATATATATTCATAAGCAACCTACATTCAATGGCAGAACCCAAATCCAAATACATTGACTGTGAGTGATTCGGATTTAAATAGAAATTTGCCATAGAACATCATATGAAGTGGTAGTCACACGGTGGCATATGATTAATGCCTAATTGAATAGTACAGCTAAGTGTCAGCAATATCTGTGATCTGTAAAACGATACATACCCACCCCAATAAAATTTGTTAGGTTGATTTGATGGATCCTACTGATTGGGCTGTGTCTCCGTCCCCTACAATTCGCTCACCAAAGTGTCTCATTTGACCCCATGGATGCGCCTCAAAATACCATTAATTACCTTAGAATTCTAATACATGAGCAGAACGAGTTTTTATATCTCAGCTCTGAGTTCAGTTTTTGCAAAGAGAAGAAAGAGCGTTCCGCTCTCAACGGGCTAGGAAGGGGATGGATCTTTATTTGGTTGATTTATCAGCGAACATTTGGAAAAGAGTGTGATGGGAGCCTAATACTGCTTGAGAGGTCGGGGTGGGAGTAAAGGAACAGTTGAGTCAGAAGGTTCTTGCAGACCGGACAAGGGGTGGAAGGAGGGACATGCCATCTGAGGAAGGTGATGGTGGATTTTGAAGTGCTGCTGCTGCAAGTGACAGCTGACATTGTAGGATTGACATCAGAACAACAAAGAAGAGAATGTCAAATGCAAAATATAGGCTAAGATTGGAGAAGAGAGAGGAACTTCTACTGAGGAAAAAAGGACATCTGTATACTTACAGATGAAGAGCTCACAGCTAAATGGGGAATCAAATACATTGAAAATTGGCGAAGGTTTGGCACAAATGCTATAAAAATCATACTTTTCATTAGCAAGTGCCTTGAAATTTGATTTGATCTTACTTGCAGACAGTACTACTTTGAAGATATTGGTGTTCCTGAGTTCAATGCAGAAACGCATACTTAATCAAAGATATTAGCTTATTTGAATTTTTCGTTACTTTATGCTTGGTCATGAGGCCGTTTTTGGGATCTATCTAT
>JAJIBD010024558.1:87500-180167 GCA_021461705.1 Cryptotis parvus | reverse complement strand
GGTCCACCCTGCAGCAGTCTTTTTTAAATCCGACCCAGGTATGCTGATCCAGAGACTCACAGACATGGGGCAGAGCTGCTACTGGCTCTCCCTGTGCCCAGCTGCTCACGAGGCGTCCAGGAGGAATGGTGGGTTCTAGCCCTGGCCCATCACCCCAGCAGAGCCTCGCAAATAAGCCAGACGACTCCCCACTCCATGAGGGCCTCCATTTTCCACATCCGGACTTCCCCCTCGTCAGAACTCAACCCAGCAGACCAGCCTATCACAGTCCGACTCGTGGCCGTGCGGTTCATCAATAAATGCTGGATTTAGAGATGATTACAAGAGTATGCCACCCGCACGGCAGAACCTGGCAAGCTACCCCTGTCATATTTGATATGCCAAATACCAGTAACAATTATAGACCTCATTCCTATGACCTGATGGAATGATTTGAGGCTCTTTATGTTCCTGGAGCAAGCAGGTGCCCTTGGGCTCTACTTGGCGTGAGACAGGACATACGGAGATGTTACTGGTGCCACCGAGCAAATTGATGATGAGCGGGAAGACAGTGACAGTGATACAGTGAAAACATTATCTAGTGAAGAATACATGCAAGCAAATGTAAACTATCTAAAAATAAATGGTATTTAGATTCACCTATATGCATATCTGTATAAGATAATCAATGAGAAAAAAGAAGGAATGAATAAATATAAAATTAAAATATAAAATTAAATATAATATTACTAGATAAAAAAGCCTATTTGTCTTTTTTTTTTAGCCTTATTTTTTTAAAAGACATGATAAAATAAGATTATTTGATAGGAGGAAAAGTTATTTGTGGATGAGGTTTTTTAAATTTTTTAATTTTTTTTAAATTTATTTTTGACAATTACAAAAATGTTCATGTTTGG
Organism: Cryptotis parvus; assembly: GCA_021461705.1. Taxonomy (NCBI): domain Eukaryota; kingdom Metazoa; phylum Chordata; class Mammalia; order Eulipotyphla; family Soricidae; genus Cryptotis; species Cryptotis parvus. The sequence continues at coordinate 179,271 of JAJIBD010024558.1, read as the reverse complement.
GTTTAAAGCCATACAGTGTTCCAGCACCCATCCCTCCACCAGTGCCCACCTGCCACCACCAATGTCTCTGATACCCTCCCCCTCCTCTAGCCTGCCTCCACGGCAGGTTCTCCATCTCTTTTCTCTCTTTCTCTTTCTCTCTTTCTCTCTTTCTCTTCCCTCCCCTTACACGTTGTGGATAGTAATAGACTTTTGACAATCATTGGTCCACTGTTCCTTTCTCTGTCTTACCTAACCTCTGCTCCCACACATTTGTGGTAGTTTCGACCTTTGGCAAGACCTCCTGATTGTGGATGAGTTTTTAACAATAGAGCAAAACTAGATGCAATCTCAATAATAATATAATAAATGTAAGTGGTTAATTTTATATTAATTTCCAAGAGTTAATGAGTATTTATGAATATGATATATAATAACCTCATTCCCATGACTTGATGGAATGGTTGGAGGCTCTTTATGTTTCTGGAGCGGGCAGATGCCCTCAGCTATCTCGCATGTGACAGGACATATGGTGATGTTACTGGTGTCCACTCAAGTAAATCGATGATCTACGAGAAGTCAAGTGATCAAGTGATCAAGTGATGTTGCAGTCATATACCTAGATCCAGAATTATCTATTTTGACTGTTTCAAGTAGCAGATAAATCTCATCTTATATAAACTAAACTCCATTTAAAAAAATCAAAGTCTTGTAATGACCAGCTCTGGTTAGATTGCCAGAACTGCATCTGGTTCCCAGTCTTGCTTACAGTGTCCCCCAGCACAGAGTCAGACATAAGCCCTCCACTCCCCAGGTGTGGCTCTAAAACCAAAACAATAGTTTCACAACGTATTTTCTAAATACTACCTAATCCAAATATCATAAACAGTTGATGATACAAAAGAGGAAATTAAAAAAAAAACTCTAGGTCAGACCATTTATAAGCATGGGTAATTGTATTTGTTGAAATAGTACCAAGTTTAATCTGATGTTACAATTAAATTTACTATATTATGAATAAGTGTTAGACTGTAGAATTTATCTTAGTAACACAAAAAAAATTTCCCATGAGTACATTCTATATTAAAATTAAAAACCTAATAGAAAAACATAACTTTGGAAAACAGAATGTTTTATCACATTCAAGATCCAATTCCTGTTTCAAAATAAAATTAAAATGTAAGAATATGTAAAGTCTTCAGCCAAATATCTTCCTAAAATCTGGTACATGAAATTAATTTCTGTAACAGTTGACATTGGGACTGAATTTAAGGTTAAAGCTCTGTAGGATTTTTGCTTTTACTATTACTAGACAAGCAGTCAAAATATTCATATTTTACTTTCTTAAAGACTTGTGTTTTAAAGAAGCAGATGTATTTATATGTTCTTCCCCAACACTTAGGGATCTACATTAATAATCAGAGTATTAAACCATGAATATGAAATAAAGTCCACCAGAGTAAGGATCTTTCTGTTTTGAGAAATAATTTTTTGATAGTCCAAGATCTTTCAACCCTTGCTTTCTCTGGGATCATGTGAAATAATTTCCTTTTTCAAATAAAATATTTTCAGATTGATGATCACAATTGTTCAGGCAACAAGATATACTGCTACAACTTTTCAGTGTTTCTAAGCCAACTATACTTGATCTGTCAGCAAAAAAATAGTTCTCCATAGATAATATATTTCATTCTAAATGTTCTTTTAATGAGCTTTATTCTGAGAAGTTTCCTGTGACTCTATCTCCATATAGAATTATATATACTTAAAGAATGTGTACTTGTGTATGTGCTTACATATGTGACAGAGAGGCAGAGAGACAAACACATAAAAGTGAGGGAAGACAAGGAATAAAAAATTAATTACTAGAATAGCTATTAATATACTTTTTCTGGATTCTATTACTTAGGTGATAAAAGCTTTACTATTCATTTTAGACAATCCTAATAAATTATTGTGATAGCAGAGTGCTAATTTTTTAAGTTATTCCTGATAATTTTAACTGTCTATGACTTAAAATGATAAAAGAAATCTAATCGTTATTTATTACTGTTCTGTGAATAAAACCATTCAGGGTAACTTCATACATCAGATATTCTAGAAAAAGTCTCCTAGACCTTATCAAACAAATTTTATTCCCAACCCTGAACAAGCATATTTTATGTTCCTGCAGGACTGGGTGAATTATAAACTTCCTATCTTTCCTGGAATCTATATAATATAATATTAGAAGAGAATGGAAATGAAGTTAGAATTCATGTGCATGCTAACCTTATTAGAAAATAAATTTATCAGAGAAAAATCTAGCTAAAATTGTCAGTGATGAGGAATTGCTTCTGCCTTTGAGGGACTATTCATATAAAAGTATTTTAATGTCATTAACTAATTATCCTCTAGCTCACAGACAGTCTTAAAATTAAAGCTATTTCTAGTGATTAGCTGATCAGGAGCACTTTGTTTCAAATTCTGATCTATAAGTCTGGTACATATTTGCCTAAGCTGAGTACAATGAAATAGCATAGCTTCAATCATAGCCATTGACTAGCTATGTGACTTTATTTGCTAAGTTATTTACTCTTCCTGGGACAGTTTAATCACATGCTAAATTAAAAATTTTACTTTTCCTTTGCATCATATTATTATCATGAAAATCACCTAAGAATATATGTGAAAACAATTTGTAGATTTTTAACATTACTTGAACTATAGTTATCTTCTTTTTTTCTGATACATGCTGGCCTTTTATTGAATCACAAGATAAACAGTTACAAAGCTGTCCATGATTTGGTTTCAGTCATGCAACATTCCTTCACACAATGTTCCAATATCCACCCCTTCACGAGTGTACATATCCCACAAACAATGTTCTCAGTCTCCCGCTTCTCTGCCTCCACCTTCTTTCTACCCCTCTCTCCCCACACTGGGCATTAGGCATTATGGTTTGCCATACAGATAGTGTTTTGTCATCTTCTGCCTGTCATCTTCTCAGTCACATGTCCTGCTCCCATGGTGGGTTTCTGCCTTTATCATTCATTGGAGTGCTGGGAAACTCTCTAGTGTCCCAACAATCATACCGAAAACTCACCTTTAAAAAAAAGAAAAGCCTGACTTTCATAATTATCTTACTCACTCACTTAGGGCGATTTTCCAAAAATATATCTAGAACATAATTGGATAGTACCATACTGGTTTACTGTTTTTTTCAATGACTTTTATTTATTTATTTTTTAATTTTTTTATTATACCACTGTGAGATATACAGTTACAAAAGTGTTCATATTTGGGTTTCAGTCATGAAATATGCTTCATGACTTATTTCATTCATGACTTATTTCATGTCATGGACATGTTCCAGCACCTGTCCCTCCACCAGGGCCTATTTCCTTTCACCAATGTCCCATGATTTTCCCCTTCCCCCAGTCTGCATCTATGGCAGGCAATTTTCACTTCTCTCTCTTTCCCTCTTTCTCTCTCTCTCTCCTTTCTCTCTCTCTATTCCTTCTTTTACACACTGGTTTGCAATACATACAGTTATAGGTTAAAATATACATCCTTATGCCTATTTTCAATGCTCAGTTCTACACTGGTATTATCATTACACACAAAAGAAACACCATTTGCTTTTTTTTTTTTTGCATTTTTGGGTCACACCCAGCAATGCTCAGGGGTTTCTCCTGGCTCTGCACTCAGGAATTACTCCCGCGGTGCTCAGGGAACCATATGGGATGCCAGGGATCAAACCCAGGTCGGCACAGGCTGGCGCATGCAAGGCAAATGCCGTACCTGCTGAGCTATCGCTCTGGCCCCACCATTTGCTCTTTTATTTTCATAGCAGCACTATTCACAATGGCCAGAATCTGGAAACAACCAGAGTGCTGGAGAACTGATGACTAGATAAAGAAACTGTGGTACATCTACACAGTGGAATACTACGCAGCTGTTAGGAAAAATGAAGTTATGAAATTTGCCTATAAATGGATGGACATGGAGAGGATCATGCTGAGTGAAATTAGCCAGAGGGAAAAGGACAGATATAGAATGACTGCATTTATTTGCTGGATATAAAAAATAGTAACATGATACCAATATCCAAGTCCAGACAAAACCTGGATCAGTAGGTCTTGAACTATAGTTATCTTCTATCTAAAAAAATTAGTTCACTGAATACATTTTAATCATTATGTAATTATATACTACAATTAATATTTTAAAAATTTTAAATACCAAAAGGTAAAATCTTATAGACATCTCATTAGAACCAAATATTTTGGGAGTAGGGAAGGATTGGGGTGGAGGCCACTCCTGGCTAGTTTCATGACTTATTCCTAGATCTGTGTTCAGGGATCACTCCTGGAGGTGCTCAGGAAAGGATCTAGTATGATGGAGATCATACCTGGGTCAACTACATACAGGACAAATTCCCTGACCACTGTACTGTCTCCTGAACCCAATATCCAAAGATACTAAGAAATAGCAAACCATATAACATATGACTTTGCGGGTCTATTGAATAGACTTCTGTCAGTGTGAATGGAAAATGCTAAAATGAAATGAAGCAATGAAAATGATTCATAGGAGAAAGGAGACTTATAATTTACAAAATATTAATTGTTGATTTCTGGAATAAATCTAAGTTTATTATGTAATCTTTATGAGTGTCCTGAACCTTTTACACAAAGTGGCAATTCAATGAATACCTATAGAATAAATTTCTTTTTCTTTTTATTATAACACAGTGATAGACATTTACAAAGTTGCTCATGATTGTGTTTCAGTCATACAATGTTGCTGCACCCATTCCTCCACCAGTGCACATTTCCCACCACCAATACAATATCCCCAGATTCCCTCCCCATCCCTCGCATGTCTCTATAGCAGGCATTTTCCTCTTATCTCTCTCTTTCTCACTCTCTCTCTCTCTTTCTCTCTCTCCCTCCCCTTCTCTTACACTTTGTGGCTCTATATACATACATTTAGGGGTTATAATATATATCCCTTTGCTTACATAGAATGAATTTCTTATATGGAAAAATTAAAGGTACATTTACTAAAATTCATCATAGGAATAGAGCCAATATCAAGCCCAAGATAGGAGAATTTCAACCTAGTATTCTCTTTATTTTGCTTCTTATAAAATAGGGTATATTGCCTTGGTTTGTAGAAGCTGCAATTTCTATATATGGACTGAGCACAAAAGCTGTTACAGCGCTTTACAACATTGAACTTTTCAGATTAAATGCTAATAGTCTCAACTCTTGGAAGAGCATCTGTTTTAATTACTGTGAAGTGTTGACACTACAGAGATAAAGGTATACTCACCAGAAAGCCTTGATTCCAAGTAGTAGATGACTCAGTTTAAGCAGAAGCAATTGCCTAAGGAAAGAACCATAAGTAAAGATCAATATTTTTAATGAATAAAATATACATATTTAATTTTACAATGCCCTGTTTATATGTATTTGGTTCTGAAGTCTAATGTATTTGGATACAAATATATAAATTGTGAGAAAACAATTTATATATTGTATCCAAATATATACAATGTTGCAGCACCCATTCCAGGCATTGCAAGCCTGGCAAGCTTCTCGTGTTGTATATGATATGCCAAATTCCAGTAACACTTATATTAGGTCATTCCCATGACCTAATATAATGGTTTGAGGCTCTTTATGTTCCTGTAGCAAGCCAATTCCCCTGGCTCTACTGGCATGAGACAGGACATATAGAGATATTACTGGTGCCCGCTCTAGCAAATAGATGATCAACGGGAAGATCGTGATCGTGATCGTGATATAAATTGTGTATATAGTTATTTATTTTAGAAAATACTATGCATGACAGTATACTAAATTACTGTGAGGAAATGGTTTTTAATCACAGTTTGTGTTGTTTTCTGTGCTTACTCAGTGAAAGGTAATGGAATGAGCAATTTCAGTTATTATTGAAAGATATTAATGAAGATGACCAGTGCCATCAAGAATGTGTGGCCACTGTACTAATAGTCCTGTGTGCTTTATAAAACCAATGTGTTTATGCCTTTGGATATTTTATGCTTTGTTCTTTCCTGAAAACCTGTGTTACCCCCTAACAGTATAAAAATATTAATCCTACATCAACCCCAAATCATTTAAATATCACATATTTTGAAAGCAATTAATAGGTTTAATGCATAATATAGCATATGAAAACTCTTAGAATCTAAGTGGTGCAGTTCCTAGAATAGACATGAATTATAATTTGAAAAAATAGTCCAAATGAGTGAAGCATGATATCCAAGAAGTTAATAGACAGCACAATTAACACAAGGAATATAGATGAAAGGAAGCATGTACTCTAAAATCAAATACTAAATGGAATTAAGATGAACAAGTAAATGAAAACAAAAGTTGGCTCATATCTTTGAAATTCTTTATAAAGAAAATATAAAATTAAGTAACCTTAAGAATGGGGAGCATAGTTAATATTTCAGCAAAGATGAAAAGAATGAGAATTTTATTAATAATAAAATACTTTAGCATAGCTCCGTGTGTGTGTGTGTGTGTGCATGTGTGTGTGCAGTTTGACTCTGTACAGGACTCCAGACTTTCACACATACCTTACTCAAGCATGGTTAGAATTTAGCTTGCCAGGATGTATAATGAGATATCCGTGGCTCTGCAGATAAGCACAGCTTCACCTGAAGACAGCTACTTTGAATTGATAGTTGATGTGTCAGCAGACAAGCAATTAGCCAGAGTTCTGGGACAATAGTGCCCTATACTGTCATGGGTAAGTTCTAACTTGGTTTCTGAAGAGAATGAGCTATCAGGAGAGAGGGTTCAGGAGGCGTGCAAATTCTCATGACTGCTCTCTGCACCTTTTCCTTGGCATTCTCAGAGGTGGCAAAATAGAAGACAAGATAACAGTACCGTACTGCTGTGGCTTAGGCAAAGAAATGTGATTCTGTGCGTACAGTCTTTTATATCTTGACCAATTAAAATCCAGGTCATAAATAATCAGACTTCTATATTCAGACGTAGTCCATTATATTTGCATATTATAACTGCATATTATTATAACTGCAAGTAGCTACAGATACATATCTTACTTCTGCAGCAGAAATGAAGGCTGTTTGCAAGCTGCCCTTTGTTTACTGCTGTAACTTTGCTGTTAAAAATTTATTACTTAGGAGTTTTGATTGACAAAATGAAGATGTGATGAGGGATTATTTTGTGACCATTCTAAGAGTAAATTTTTGTAACTTTTTTTAGTATGTTATATTCTTTTCTCCTAGTTTAAAATTCTTCTATAATTCATTGTTACACATTTGGAAAAGCTGCACAAAACACAGCAAAATTTTTACATCACTAAAAGTTCTATGTAGGACTTTAACATAGAAAATCCAATATTTTGCAAATTTCTACGTGAAAGGCTATCCTTATTTTGACTACACACATCTTTTTCTACACAGTTTCTGTCTCAAGCCCTTAATTATACAGTTTTCCGTCTTTGAAAGTGTCCTCATTTAGGCTTTTAGCAGATGATTGCCACCAACAATGATTGTATAAATATTATTTATTTCAATTTTTATGCTAGGTGAATATGTACTTTCTAACCTTCAGATTACTTGAAAATAAATATAAGTTGAAACTCTTCTATTTTGTCTTCTTTATTTAAACTGGCACTGTTGACTCATTTTTTCCCCTTTATGTTTCATGTTTAATAAACAGTTCTATTTAGGGTAGAGATGGCAAATTCAATTCTTCACCTAGACACAGAATAACCATGTAGCATATAAAGTTCTGACAAATAAGGCTATAAAGTTTAAAAATGATCTTTAAAATAAAGATTGTTTTCCTCAAAAAATAGCTTAAGGGAACTGATTTACATAGTTCTAAATCTTAAAGCAACGCCACCAATAAATGCAGTTTGACATATTCTACATGCATGTTTATATTTATAACTTCATTTGTGAATCTGTAATGTCTTCTGAACAACAGAGATTTTCAATTGGAAGCTAAATGAACTCTTATTGGAATATTATAGACAGAACTTATGAATCAGATGAATGATTCAATGGATGGCCTTAAAATTGAATGGCTGAGTAGACTGCCATCCCTAGCCTCCGCCACCTTTTCACTGATATCTCTAGTAGAGAAGTAAGTCAGAGACCTGCTGACCTAATAGGAGCTATGAGTTTAGAACAATGGTTAATACAAATACATTTTCCTCGACACCTTAGTAAAACATCCTTATAAAATTACTGAATAATAACATGAAACAGTAAGTCATCCACACCACCAGTCTAGTGGGATGAGTCATTTGTACATACAAGTGGAATTAATGATTCTATTCTGAGGTTCCATGTCAAAGACTCTGGCTCACTAAACCACTCAGAAAATCCCTCAACCGATTCATTTTCTGTTAGTGAGGAGAGAAAGTTTTTTTTAGTTAATTGCAGGCAACTCAGAACCAAGCCTCTAGGCCTCCCTCTGATACCTCAGGTGTAGTAAATCAGTCATACCTTTCTGTATTCTTGATGCTTTTTCATGGGAAGAATATTTTAAAATCTAGCTCACAGTCACCATGCAATGTATCGTCTTTTGTTAAAAAATTAAACGGACTATCTAGGAGAGGTGTCAGTTTCCCCTTGAGGGAAAATTTTTATTTTAAGTCTTAATTTGACGCCATTTAAATTATTAATATTGGGTAGTAGCTAAGTTCTGAGACAAAGTAATTGACTCTGAGTAAAAAGATTTCAAACTTTAAAATGCCATTAATTGATGTTTCCTTTCACCCACAGGTCTACCCCCGGATAAGCGCCGGCATTTTGGCACTACCTGCGGGTAGAAGTGAGTAGCGGTATTTGAATTCTTTGCGCTCTCCTGGTGGGGTCCAATATGATGTGCCCATTTTGCTCTAGGAACAACTGCCATTCTGTCTAAATGAACTCCTTATACCACCACCATTTCTTAGTATTGGCTCAAACCTCCAACTCACCAAAAACTACAAGTGCAGTTCATAGGTGATTGATCATAATAAATTTTCAAATTCAGGTCATATCATATGCATCTACTAGCATGGGACAGGACATATGGAGATATTACTGGTGCCCGCTCTAGCAAATAGATGATTAACGGGAAGATAGTGATAGTGATCATATGCATCACAAAGAAATATAAATGAAGGCCAAATTATGAAAATCATGTATCTACCTCTTTTGTAATCAAAACATGGATATTCATAGCCAAATTTCTCAACTTTACTTTTGGACTGCCTGTCGGAGAAAATAGAATAATTTTGCTCTGCTTCTTTTCTCCTCTTTTCTCTCTTCAGGAACATGATCAGCTCACTTATTCCTCTACAAGATCCAAGGCACCAAGTGTCATCATCACCGGTCTCAAGCCAGCCACCAAGTACATATTTCATATACGAGTGAGGACTGCAACCGGTTACAGTGGCTATAGTCAGAAGTTTGAATTTGAAACAGGTGATGAAAGTAAGTTTCTCCCAAGGACCTATGATGCCCATTTAGTACCATATCAATCTAACAAAACTCTAACAAAACAAATTACACTTGTCCCCAAATTTTAATGTAGTCTCATCAAACAAGAATTTTTTTTTTCCAGGCAGATATACTTCATTATTTCAAAAACTTGTTCAGTGCCATCATTATATATGTCCATAAAAATGCCTCGATCCAACACAACTGTGATGTGATCTACTATGTCTCTTTATGCAGAGTTCATATCGGGTACTGTAATGTAGGAAATTTCAGTGGGTCATGTTCATGTCATTGCCAGTTTTGGCAATATGATGTAATACTAAAGAAAATCTGAAAGAGAATGAAGCAACGATTAAGTGATTTTAGCAGCTAGTGCAAAATTATGCAGCTTTGGCTTGTTATCTCAGATCAATAAAACCAGTGTTCGGGAGACAAACTGGAATAAAAGGTACTTACAAGTTTAAATATGAATACTTAATTAGAAGATCTAATTGATTTCATAGCCACATACATTTTTAAATGACAGGTAAAGGAATGAGCTATCCCAATGTCATGTAACTCAGGCGTTAAGTAAAATTCATTCCAAGCCCAGCTTTGGCGTTAAATTCCCTTTTCACTAATAGAAAACCACATTATTGCTATCTTTGTAAGGATAAAGGTGGCTTTTTCTATGTGCTGTGTAAGAAAATTTTCAAATTTTTAAGTATAATAAAAGTCTGTTACATCATTCTTAAATGCATATAAGGATTTACTAATCATAATGTTGGGACCAGAGTGATGGTACAGTGGGAAAGGCAATGCCTTGCACATAGCTGAAATGATTTATTTCAAGGCATCCATATTCTCTCAGAGCCCACCAGGAGTGATCCCTGAGCACAGAGGTAGGAGCAAGCCCTGAAGACAGTCCATTATTATCTTATAAAAGAAAAATAATATTAATTTAGTTTAATGATAGTAGCTACAATTACTGAATCTCCAATAAATGTCAGACATTATAGGAGTGTTTTACAGGGATTACCTCATTTAAATATTTTATACTAAATGAGATAATTTAGTCTAAATTATCTCTGCACGGCAGAGCCTGGCAAGCTACTCGTGTTGTATCCGACATGCCAAAAACCAGTAACAATTATAGACCTCGTTCCCATGACCTGAAGGAATGGTCTGAGGCTCTTCATGTTCCTGGGTAAGCAGATGCCCTTGGGCTACCTACAGTAGCACACAGGACAGGACTATGGAGATGTTACTGGTGCCTACTCCAGCAAATCGATGAACAATGGGAAGACAAGTGACAAGTGACAAGAGATAATTTAACTTACAATAAATCAGAAACCTAAAGATTGAGTAGTTTGGTCACTTGATCACTTGAATCCCGTTATTCATCGATTTGCTCAGCGGTGCCAGTAACATTTCCATTGGACCCTAGCACGTGTCAATGTAGCCCAATGGCATCTGGTTGATTCAGGAATATGAAGAGCCTCAAACCGTTCCTTCCAGGTCTTGACAAGGAAGTCTGACCATCTTGTAGGTGGGCAGCCACGTGATCTTTTGACATCCCGTGGGATCCAGTCAGTAACGGCTCTAGTCCAGCGGTTGCCTCCAAATCGCATTACATGTCCACCCATCTGATTTTCGATGCCTTGGCAAACGAGACAGCATCCCTGATTCTGGAATAGCGACGGAGGTCAGAACTCCGGATTCCTTCTCTCACTTGAGTGAGGCGTGATATTCACAGCATAGCTCTTTCAATTCCTCTCAGGGAGACCCGAATAGCATTCTCATCCTGCTTTCGTAGGGGCCCAGGTCTCTGAGGCATATGTTAATGCAGGGAGAACAGTGAAGTCAAAGAGATGTGCCCAGAGCCGGAGGTTCTTTGAGTATTTTGAGTATTTTGTTCTTTGAGTATTTTATCCAGATCAATTTAAGTGGTAAGAAGCAAAGCTAAAATTAGAACTAAGGATTATCTTCTTCTAAGGCCTACACTGAGGCTACTGCATAATATTCGAATTTTAAATAGTTGATTTAGCCACACAGCTCTTATAGTAATTCACTCAAAGTAAAATTACTTGGATTTTCACTTTTTTTTTTTTTTTTACTGAGGTGGGCACACCTAAGTGGTGCTTAGGGCTTGCTCTGTGCTCAGGGGTTTTTCCTGGTGGCCCTGGGCGAACACTGGGGCAGCCTGATCAACCATGTGCAAGGCAACCACCTGACCAGCTGTTATGTCTCTACCCCTGACTTTTACCTCTGACAGTGTCTTGGTGCTTTGTAACTGATGAATGATAGTCACCTATAATATATTCTTTATTGCAAATATATCTAAATATATAGTAGATAGGCACTAATATAATTAAGAAGGCATAGATCTTAAGGAAAATAAATGAATACATAAAAAGAATACTTACAGCTATCAGCTATATCTATCTATCTATCTATAGATAGTGATGGGTATTTATAATCCTATGTAGACTGTTCGCTTCTCAAGCTAGAGATGAGGTCATTGAGAATACAGTCTACTTATTATAGAACCGAATTATAATCAAAACAACATAAAAATAACCAAGTCAGGCTCCTATTGACTATCATTGCCCCATACATCCATCAAGACACAGCCTAGGTGCAAAGCCAAGGATGTAATTCAAGGAAAGTTTAGACAAGGAACGAGTTCTGTCATTGTCTTGTCTAGACTATATGTTTTACATCCCTGCATCTCAGTTCTTTTTACTTCACAAAAAGTCTACCTAAAATTTTTAATTGAATTTTTTTGTTTTTAAGTATGACATAATTTAGTTAGATATACACTCTAAGATAGCTCATAGGATGAAATTGGTAAATCTAGATAAGTAATTTGTGTTCATCTGTATTTTCTAGATAAGAAAGCATAGTCTGAAAATTTAGTTTTGATCCAAATAATAAAAAAGTTTACTTGAATTTAAGTCTAAGCTATACTGTCAGAACTACAATTCTCTCAGAAGTTATGTATAAGTAGTCTAACATTCTTCAAAGTTAGGCACTGTTCACCAGTGATGGAATACAATATATTTATTCATTTAACAAAGGTGATAGTTAACATATTAACATGCGCCACATTTTCTTTGAGGCTTTAAGAAGAATGAAGAAATAATAAAAGCTAGAGCCCATACTATACATCAATAAAAATCTAAATTTATATAAAGAAAATGAAAATTTAAAACTTGCAAGACTGTATAAGGTGTACTAGCATAAAGACGTGCAGAAACCTTTGTAACAATAGATAAGAGAACCAGATTTAGCACAAAAGGCACATGACTTCAGGGCGATAAGAAACTGGGATGCATTCTTGAAAGAGGAGTTGTCAAGGAATAGTAAAAACTGTCATGCCAGAGCCAGTATAAAATAACAAAGAATTTAACTGACTGCAGACAGAAGCCCAGCAGAAAAAATGGTGACAACTGAAGGCAGAACATAATATAGGGGCCAAAGAAGGCACTTTTGACCACACTATGGATACTCAATCTTATAAAGATATTGGAGTCCTTGGGAAATATTATTTCAGTTCATAAGTTTTCCTTATCTACTCATATGTTGTTGGGCACATGTTGTATACCTTGATTCTTGTAAATGGCACGCAATGAACATAAGTGAACAGATTTGGTGTAACTTTACAACAATCATGGGAGGAGATAGACACAGTTCTACCTATTTGACATCTTGACCCTACTCCTCTTGCATTTTAATGTTGACATTCATATACCTTCCAATATACCATGAACTAAGAATACAGGACTAAGAAGTATAGCTATTAACATCATTGATTGAGAGTGTCTATTCTATATTGGTATTTTTACTAAGCATTATAATTGACCCCCTAACATTTTAAGATATATTTAAGAAAATTATAAAAGTAACAGAATCAGTAGTAAGAACTTAGGAATATATAGAGATATATAAATATCTTATATAGATTTTCTTGAAAGATAGGTGTTAAAGTTATCTAAGAATTTTCTCAAGAAGAGGAAAGTGCCTGCCATAGAGGCAGACTGGGAGAGGGAGAGGGAATCTGGGGACATTAGTGATGTGAAATGTGCACTGGTGGAGGGATGGGTGCTGGAACACTGTATAACTGAAACCCAATCATGAATATTTTTGAAAATGGATATTTCATAGTGGTATAATAAAATTGAAAAGAAAAGAAGCAAAGAATTTTCTCAAGATACTTTCAAGTTCACATGGTAGAATTCATTCTTTTCTGAATAGTAGAGCTAAAAATGGAAATTTTAATTCCTTCATATTTGCTATTACTTCTATACTTATTTTCTAAATATTTTCTGAATAGAGAAAAATTATCATTTAAATTAAGTTATTGACAAAATACATATGATATAATTTGTATTATAATTATGACCAATAATATTTCATAGTCTTATAATTTTAAAATATTTTATTATTTTAAAATATTTTGATCTTTTAATGATAACATTAAAATACACTTACATAAAATGAAGATAAATAGGTCAAATACTTGCCTTTGTTTATAATTTAATAGTCATCTAATAGATGTATTTATGAGTAACATAAAACAAATTGTAAGTGATTTTGAAAGCCAAAATTTATATACAATGCTATGATGCAGCCAAGTTGAACTTTTTACTTAAATATTAAAGAACTTGTGATATTAGGGAGAGCAACCCATAGTTTAAAACAAATATTTTTTAAACAATGTTATACAGTGATACAGTTATTTTACTCATAGTAATTAGTAATTTACCTCTTGTGTTGGCTTAATCCTTGTCCAAAAGTCCCTGGAGATTTAATACCTTGCCAACAGTGTATTCTTTTTCTTTAAAAAGACTAATTATGCCTTTTAAAAAAAGGCACCTTAAAAATACAAATCAACTTTTTCACCCGTAGGCTATATGAAGCTTTTTTCTATCTAGAACTGTCTCTGTCAACATTTTACAAGTGTATTATTTGAAAAAACCTCTGATAGGCTAGAACTATATCACATAATACAACCACACAAAAATCACCATGATCAACATGGAAACAAACTATTAATTACTGAATCGCAGTGGATATTTCAAAATAGGATCTCATCATATTTTATGCATTTATACAAAAGTTATATAGAATAAAAAATTAATTCAGTCATAATTATTTTAGTATCTATAATATTTAACTAGTATGATTTTATATTAAAGTAATTTGTTTAATTTTAGCAATGTGCAGATAGGAAATGATCCTGAAAATTAAAGTACAGAATTGTGTTTCTAGTCCTTTCTTCCTTAAACTATTATCTGCCTTCATCTGATCAATTTTTCTATACACTGTTTTATACACCGAAAAGTACAGTTATTTCATATTGTCTACTAAATTAAATTTGAATTACACAAAACATTTAACTCTTCCTCCCCTCTAACCCATATATTTTTTTTAACATTTTATTATACCACCGTGAGATATACAATTACAACATTGTTCACGCTTGGGGGGTTTCGGTTCACACATGTTCGGTCACACATGTCCCAATTCCCTCCCCCTCCCACATCCTGCCTAAATGCCAGGTTCTTTATCTCCTCTCTCTCTCTCTCTCTCTCTCTCCTCCTTCTCCCACACATTGTGGATTGCACTACGTACACTTAGAAGCCATTATTTGCATTTTTTTGGGTCTGTATTTAATGCTCAGTTCTATGTTTGTATCAGACCTTTAGACATTTATTCACACATGTTCCCTTCTCTATCTAACCAAACCTCTGACTCCCACGCGCTTGTGGTAATTTCCACTTTTGGTAAGATCACCTGGTATATTTATGTCATGCAAATAAATGCAGTCATTCTATGTCTCTCTCTTTCCTTCTGACTAATTTCACTCAACATGATTCTCTCCATGTCCATCCATTTATAGGAAAATTTCACAACTTAATTTGTTTCTGACAGCTGCATAGTATTCCATTGTGTAGATGTACCACCGTTTCTTTATCCAGTCATCAGTTTTCGGGCATACTGGTTGTTTCCAGGTTCTGGCTATTGTGAATAGTGCTGCTATGAAAATAAAAAGTGCGGATTGTGTTTCCGCTGTGTGTTTTTGGCTTTCCAGGGTATATTCCCAGGAGCGGGTATGGCTGGGTCAAAGGGGAGCTCATTTTCTAGTCTTTGGAGGAATGTCCATATTGTTTTCCAGAAAGGTTGTACAAGTCGACATTCCCACCAACAGTGTATGAGAGTCCCCTTTTCCCCACATCCACGCCAGCACTTGTTGCTTTTACCCTTTTGGATATGGGCCATTCTCTGTGGTGTGAGGTGATATCTCAATGTTGTTTTGTTTTGCATCTCTCTGATGATTAGTGATGATGAGCATTTTTTTCATATGCCTTTTGGCCATTCGGATTTCTTACATGTCAAAGTTTCTGTTCATCTCTTCTCCACATTTTCTAATGGGGTTGGCTGTTTTTTTCTTATATAGCTGTACCAGTGCCTGATATATCCAGGATATTAACCCCTTATCAGATGGGTATTGGGTGAATATTCTTTCCCATTCTGTGGACTGTCTTTCTATCTTGGTCACTGTTTCCTTTCTTCTAGTTGCTTTGTTAATGGTGTTTCACCTTTGAAGATGTCTTTAGCTTCAATGTCGTGGAGGGATTTTCCTATATTTTCTTCAATGTACTTTATGGAATCAGGTCTGATATTGAGATCTTTAATCCATTTTGATCTGATTTTTGTGCAAGGTGTTAGACACAGGTCCAAATTCATTTTTTTTACATGTAGCTGTCCAGTTTTCCCAGCACCACTTGTTGAAGAGGCTTTCCCTTACTCCAGTTTGGACTCTTTGCACCTTTATCAAAGATTAACTGATCATATCTTTGAGGGTGGGTGTCAGGATACTCAACTCTATTCCATAGGTCCACAGGTCTGTTTTTATTCCAGTACCATGCTGTTTTAATTACTGCTGCTTTGTAGTACAGTCTGAGGTTGGGAAAGGTGATGCCTCCCATCTTCTTCTTCCCAAGGATGCTTTAGCTATCCGTGGGGGTTTATTATTCCATTCAAATTTCAGGACTGTTTGGTCAATTCTTTAAAGAATGTCATGGGAATCCTTATAGGAACCGCATTGAATCTGTACAAAGCTCTAGGGAGTATTACCATCTTGACAATGTTAATTCTCCCCATCCATGAGCAGGGGAAAGTGTTTCCATTTCCTCGTGTCCTCTTTTATTTCTTGAAGCAGTGTCTTGTAGTTCTCTTTGTATAGGTTCTTTACACACTTGGTTAAGCTGATTCCTAGGTATTTGATTTTCTGTGGCACAATTGTGAATGGAATCGATTTCTTAATATCCCTTTCTTCTCTTTTTGTTATTTGTGTATAGGGAAAGCCACCGACTTTTGGGTATTGATTTTGTACCCTGCCACTCTACTATACCTATCTATTGTTTCTAAGCGTTTTGGGTAGAGAGTTTAGGGTTCTCTAGGTATAAAATCATGTCATCTGCAAATAATGATAGCTTGAGTTCTTCCTTGCCTATCTGGTGCCCTTAATATCCTTTTCTTCTCTGATTGCTATGGCGAGTACCTCCAGTACTATGTTGAATAAAAGAGGTGAGAGAGGGCAACCTTGTAGTGTTCCTGATCTTAAGGGAAAGGCTTTCAATTTTTTCCCCATTGAGAATGATACTCGCTGTGGGCTTTTGGTAGATGGCTTTGACTATCTTGAGGAAGCTTCCTTCAATTCCCATTTTCTGGAGGGTTTTAATCATGAATGGGTGCTGGATTTTGTCAAATGCTTTTTCTGCATCTATCGATAGGACCATATGGTTTTTTGTTTTTTCTCTTATTGATGTGATGTATTATGTTGATTGATTTGCGAATGTTGAACCATCCTTGCATTCCCGGGATGAATCCTACTTGGTCATGATGTATGAGCTTTTTGATGAGTCTTTGGATTCTGTTTGCTAGTATTTTGTTGAAAATATTAGCATCTGTGTTCATCAAGGAGATTGGTCTGTAATTTTCCTTCTTTGTATTGTTTCTCCCGGCTTTGGGTATCAGGGTGATATGCGCCTCGTAAAAGCTGTTTGGGAGTGTTTCTGTTTCTTCTACTTCCTGGAAGAGCTTGAACAGGACTGGCAGTAGGTCCTCCTTAAAGGTTTGGTAGAATTCGCCAGTGAACCCATCTGGACCTGGGCTTTTGTGTTTGGGCAGACTTTTAATTACTGTTTCAATTTCCCGATGGTGATAGGCTTATTTAGGTATTGGAGGTCTTCTTGTTTCAATCGTGGGAGGTTATAGGACTTCAGGAATTTATCCATTTCTTCTAGGTTCTCATGCCCTCTAACCCATATTAAAATAATTTCTACACCACCTCCTGCTAATTAACATACATTCTGGAAAAAATAGAAAAGATGCTTCATAAAGAAATATCGGTGATATTTATCATTTCTAACTTTTGTCTATTGCAATTAATTAATAAGAATAATAAGATACATGTCAATGACAACTGCTAAGAAAAAGGAGACCAGGTCACATTTCTGAATGTTCATGATCAGTCCAGCAAGAAATCATCATTCTTTCCTTAAATAGGTAAAATCTTGCCTATAGGCTATGTAAAACCCATGAAATTGTGTGGCCTTGCTCTGGTATATGAATGGAGAGATACTGTGTTTTTCATTGGCTATTTGTAGACCCATTTGCATATACTGTGTGATCTACAAATTATGTCATAAATGGCCAAATTTCCCTTGGTAGTTAGAAGGCCTCCACATCTGCAATATTTAATTGTATAAGTACTTAATTCTTTACAAAATTATTAACTCTGTGGTCAAGAAATGCAGCATTTTTGTCCCACAAAGTATATTTCACATAGTTTCAACATACCATTTCTCAAATATACTAAACATATCACTTTCAAATTAGTTAATATATGGTGCTAGCTTGTTGTCTCCTAGTCTAAAGAGAAAAAAATAATCAAAGATTTTCATTTGCTACAGGTAGATAATATTGCTTGTTTTATTTCAGGCAATATACTTTAGTTGGCCTGAATAGCATAGGAAATGATATATTTGATTTGAAATAAAATTGAGTTGTTAAATACAAAAATGAGGGGAATTTTAGATAAACTGAGATGATGTTATTTAACCTTATTGTTGTTTTAACGTATTTTCTTCCTTAACCTCCTCTTTAAAATATCTCTATTGCATTTGATCCAGTCTATTGCTTGAAACAAAATCTGTACTTTTCAATACAGAAAAGTATTTGGATGAAATTTGCTACATCATTATTAACAGCAGCTAGAAGTATGGAGATAATTATTAATGGTGAAGAATGAAGCAGAAAGAGAACTAGTTGACCCTTGTGGAGTAATAAAAAAGTTAATCAAGCAGGAGGCAGAATTCATATTTATGAGTCTATCCACAGGGAGGTGGATTCCAGTATATAAGACATGAATTTGAAATAATCTCCAATCAATACCATACTTCCACTGTTAGCAGCTGTAGCAGTATAAATGTGAACATCCATAGAAAAGAAGAATTTTTCTGCAGTGAGACTATCCGAATGCAAATTAGCCTACCTTATGAAGTAAGGAAGACCCTTCATAAAAAGGAAATCACGTGATAGCCAGCTGTTAACTTATTCAGCATGCCATCAAGGAGATTCCTGTATTGCTCAGGAAGTTGTGATGGACATTTTATGTAAATTCTAACATTGAGATTCTGTTGCAATCGATATTATTTATTGAATTCTAATTATGCCGCAAGCACTATTCTGTTCATTATAACTTATAATACACTTACAGCCTTTGAATTAGATGCTGTTACAATGTCCATTTTGTGGGTTAAAACACTAAAGCACAAAGAAGCTTAAAGCTTACCAGATTCCCACAGCTATAAAGTGTTGGAATAAGGATATTATAGCATCAGGCACCATTTCCTACTAATGCCTCGAACCAGGAGAGTTGTTTTTATATCCATCTAATGATTTTACTTCCTTCTAAGTTCAGTCATTATATCTACTTTTTTTCATGATTATTTGTTACTTTTATCTCTATTTTGTCACCTTCCCTCATATAAATTATATTTTCCTTAGAAAAATATTCATGCTCAAATAGAAAAGATATTCACAATATTATTATTCATAAACCATGATGCATCAAAATCAGAGAGCTATGCACACCTTAATGCATATTTCTGTATTAAGATGCACATGATATACCAAGTATAGCATTCTAAAGAAAAGAAAAGTATGTAGTTTGGTTTCTTCAAATGTGCAAGTACTGGATAAAAGATTTTTCATAGAAAACAGAAAACTCTCTTTATAAAATCAAATAATTGGGCTTACAAGTAATTATCAAGATTTACCTGGACAAAATAAAGAGTATGAATGATGGAATCTAGGTTCATTTGTGTTTGAAGACATTTCATATGAAAAATACTAAGTAATAAATTTGCTAAATGTATGGTGAAAAAACCATGAACTACTAGCAGGTGTTTTG
This sequence comes from Cryptotis parvus, assembly GCA_021461705.1. Taxonomy (NCBI): domain Eukaryota; kingdom Metazoa; phylum Chordata; class Mammalia; order Eulipotyphla; family Soricidae; genus Cryptotis; species Cryptotis parvus. The sequence continues at coordinate 159,343 of JAJIBD010024558.1, read as the reverse complement.
AAATTGTAAAGTACACATTTCAGTTTGCAATATTACAATTTGGCACATAATCAATAGGAAATTAACAGCCTATGTATATTTATTAAATTTTATCACACATGCTTTTATTTAAGGCTGAAGTCAATACCAATATGCAAAAACATATGATTTCATAGAGATAGAAACCATTCACTTGATCACCTGAATACCATTATTCATCGATTTGTTCGAGCGGGCGCCAGTAACATTTCCATTGGACCCTATCACGTGCCAATATGTAGCCCAATGGCATCTGGCTAATTAAGGAATACAAAGAGCCTCAAACCGTTCCTTTAGGGTCATTATCCTTATATTTAATTTTTGTAACTAGAGTTCATGCCTATTTTGTACCTCCTATATTTCAGTACATGTGCCTAGCAAGTACAGCACACACAAGACAAATCAAATGAGTTGATGTTATACAGTAAAAATTCAGAGAACTCACATATATATTATTCCAAATAAACACAAATATTTTACTCTCCTGTTGATATATTACCAGTATATTATTTATGTTTATATTTTATAACATAATGTTGTTCAAAACCTACCTAAACAATTTTTATAATGTTTTCAACTGCCACCTGCCCCTTGAGGTTTGCAGGTGTGGCTGTGGTGCCTGACTGCATCAGTAGGTGGCAGACAGGAGACAGGCTTGTCTACTCATAGGGCTCCTGCCCTGTGGGCCCTGGATGGTTGATGGTCTGACAAAAAAGAATGGGCCCCTGGGATGAACCCAGAGCCATGGAAGAGCCTGGAAAGCTACCCGTGGTGTATTTGATATGCCAAAAACAGTAACAATAGTGGACCTCATTCATTCCCAACAAATGAAGACATTACTAATGTCCACTTGAGCAAATCGATGAACAACAGGAAGACAAGTGATACAAGTGATACAAGTTAATGTTATTCAAAGCTAAAAAGTTGAATTTATGTTGGATAGTTTCTAGATCTTGAATAATCTTATCACATAAACACAATACCTAGTAAGGTAACAAACATCAATTAGACTGATTGTGATAATAGTTTTATGATGTATACTTGTATCAAAACATCATGTCATATGCTATGGATATTGTAAATATTGTTGATATACTATTTTTATTTGTCTATCTACCTTGATGAATTTTTATATTTTACTCTAGTAAAATATAAAAATGAATAATAAATGTTCTGTCTTTAGCAAACTTAACACTTAGGCACAATAGTGAATTTATATCAGTGTCTTAGTTCTGCCATTCACAAGTCTGATTTTAATGTGACTTGATTTGAGATGGCATGAATTTTTTCAATAAGCTGTCAAATGAATTGCCTGAATTTTTCCATTAAACTGTTTGACTTTAGAACTTTGAATTCTTCTAGAGAACAAAATGTTCCTTTGACATTTCAAATTGCTCTAAATTTAGTGAAAAATATATTCCCTGTATAATACTTGAAATTTAAAGCCTTCCTTTAGGGTATACAAATGAACTTTATTGACCTATTTTGAAGTGACTTTTTATTGTCATATTTAGGTTCTTAAGCAAGATGTTAAGGACAAATCGCTGAAGCCTAGTCTCTCAATAGTACTATATTCAGAGCTGCTAGTGCGATTCTTATTATGGCTGACCTCTCACTCTTGTTACAGCTGATCATCTCTTAAACTCAATGATGAAATAAGAATATCATGTTTTTCATGTGATCCTTCAAAGATATTTTAAAGTATTAGAATTAGCTGAAGAATTCATAGGGGTAATGTATAGATGATTTTCATTCTGAGAAAGGATAGGAACATAGGATGTTGGGATGAACATATCTGTTGGGAAGTAATAAATTTTTATCCTTTTTCTAGTTTTATTTCCCATTTCCCTCCAAATTATGTTTAAATAGCAATCCATGATTTTTTTAGAATTGAAATTTTTGGAATTGGATGAAAAAGTTGTCAAAATGTCCAAGTCAGGTGAAAAGTGTTATATATTTAAAACAGATACATATTTATAAGATTTATACAATTGAAGAGAAACCAGAGCCTCTCAAGGTGTTGCAGGTGTGGCCGTGGTGCCTGGCTGCATCAGCAGGTGGCAGACAGGAGACAGACTTATCTACACCCAGGGTTCTGCCCCATGGGCCCTGGATGGTGGATGGTTGATGGTCTGACACAGAAAAAGACTGGGTCCCCTGCGATGAACCAAGAGCCACAGCAGAGCCTTGCAAGTTACCAGTGGTGTATTCTATATGCCAAAAAGTAATAATAATAGATCTCATTCCCAATGAATGGAGATGATACTGGCGCCCACTCAAGCAAATCAATGAACAATGGGAAGACAAGTGACAAGTGACATATTTATATGCTAAATAGTAACTGTCCCTATCAAAATAATACAGTGTTAAAATGCCAGTATAGAGCAAGGATAATTTTAAAAATCTCAACTGTAACATTTCTTAAGTGTATATTGACCACATGTAAGTCATCTATTCTTGCTCTATCTCCCTGCAAAGGCACAATACTTCATAGTACTGTCAGTAGACAGATATATATATATATATATATATATATATATATATATATATATATAAATTAGCCAGTTCTACCAAGGTCTGCATGAATATTTAGGCGGCATTTGAAATGCCTACCATATACTTTTCTGTTCCCAGGGAAAAAGCAATTCAGTGTTTTAATTCAATAACAAGAATTGTTGGCAAAAGAGCTAGAGTGGATCCCTGTAAACGATAGAGTTGGGTATGCACAGAGATGTGCATGACCTGGCTAACACATTACCGCTCTCTAAAGTCAGGGCAGTGACACATATACCACCTGACTGCCTGATACAAAATACTGATTCACAAACACTGACTTTCATATTCTTTTAAGTTTTCAGAAAGCTAATCATCTTCTTGTCAAGCTTTTATTAAAGATATATTCAATTTAAATGGATTTTATATAATGGATACAAAACTTGAGAACTGAACTTGGTCCTACACTCCATTCCTACTTACCTGGAGAGTTCCTTACCTTTCTCTTGTATTTTCCAATAAACTTTTCTACTTTCAAGAAAAAAATACAGAGAGTAGAATAACTCTTGTGATAATCCAATTTAGCATTCTGTGAACAGTATACACTGTGGTATTACTGAAGTTAGCACAAATATATATGTATATACATTACACAGCACATGTATTCTGCATTTATTTGCATTCTGACAAGATAGAATGAATTGACAATGCTTTTTTTTATTATTCCCTACCATTTTTTCTTGTAAATAAATTTGACTTCCACATTTGATATAAAGTTTTGTTAAATTTGACATAAAAAGAAAGTGAAGAACCCTTGAAAAGAAATGGCAAAAGCCAACACAAACAGTATCTATCTATCTATCTATCTATCTATCTATCTATCTATCTATCTATCTATCTGTATATGTATATATATATATATATATCTTTTAAAATTCCTATAAAGTTTAATGGTACTAAGAAAATGAAATGAAGAGAGGATGAGGAAGGGGATATGATAAAATGATTGTGGAGCTTCTGTTTTCTTTTTTGTGAAAGTATCGAGATGAAAGTATAGGACTTCCTAATAACAGAGAGAATTTCAGAATGACTGGGACAATCCTTTTCAAAACCCTATACCAGAAGGATCAGCAACATTGAGAACATGTTAAAAATGCTGTATAACCACTAAGTCAGAAGCTCTGGAATAGGACTCGGAACTCTGTTTTAACAAGCCCTCCAAGTGATTTTGATGTTCACTATAAGTCGAAGAACCAGCAGTTTAATTCGAGACCAATGTGCAAAAGTAATGGGGGTGATGACCTTGGAAAGGAAATGTACAAAAAAAATGTGAATGGAGTCATAGGCCAGGGCCATGGCGTGCAGTCTCTTTCTGTAAGTGAAATGAAACTTTCTTGGTTTTTTGTTTTTCTTCCAGATATTTGTAGTTTCACACAGGCAAACTGATTTTGGGGTCATCACAATGAACTTCCCATAACTCATTTCTCTGGAACTTTGCTAACACATCTAATTATTTCCTCACCTTCATTTTATCCCTGCTAAAAATAATGTCTTCCAAATATCATCTTCATTGTCACACTTATAGCTGTCATAACTTCCAAAATCCATAGAGTCTATTTTAGCCTTAAGAATTCACCTACTAAAGGTACTGGAACCTTGGGAATTATCAATTTAAATTCTAACACATGCTCTCTCACTGCCAGTATGTAAGCCTGCATATTTCTCCTTGACAGTTCATATTTAGTATCTGGACTTTTCAAGACACAGTAAATTATGACCTGTTCACCAGAGCCTCCCAAGAAAACTGGAGCTGAGCCATCCTATGCCAAACCTTCAGTAATATTGGTCAGTTGCACAAGTCCTGAAAATTTAGTTACCTGTGAAACTTAATTTTTGATTCTAGATATTGTAGAAAGAAATGCAGTGTGCAAATGCAAAGCCATGTTAAATACCAAGACTTATACACCACACTAAAATTATACTGACTTGTCTCAAGCTAGCTTATGTAGATGAAAATTCTATTTGTTTGCAGCACAGTAACACATTAAATTAGTCATGTTGATTCATGAGGAACACCGCCCCCCCAAAAAAAAGAAGGGGAGGAGCATGCTACATTGTCTTTTTTTTTCTCTGGAAACCTCCAAGTGATTAATGAAAAATAAGTCAGACTCTGCCAGTCCTTAGTATAAGGACCTAATGAAAGTAGTTTAATCTACTTAAGCTTTGGTTTCTTCTTATAAAATATAGCCCAACTTTATTAGACCAGTATTCCTTTTTGTACATTGATTCTTCAATAATGGCTTGTGAGCAGTAGCTGCATGCTAAGTACTGATCTACAGGTTGTCAATAAATTAGAAATGAGCTCTTCTATCCTAAAACTTATATTCTAGAAAGGAGAGAGATAATAATAAATAATAAGTAAAATATTCGGTCATACCATCAAATTTCTTTCTGGACATTGCTCCTGTGTGCGAGAAGGTGAATTGCCCAGAGTCAGTGCCACTCAGTTTTCCCAGGGGCAGTGAGCATACAGGATAGGTCAATTCAAAGTCCAACGATTTGTCCACAGTTTAAGACAATTCTCAAGGACCAACTCAACTCCAGAACTCACTGAAGGTCATTGTTACTGCCAAACTGCAATTTAGCTGCTTTGTTTTCTCAGTTCTGTTTCCCTCACTGTTCATGTGTGTACGTGCTGGGTTCATCTCTTGTGAGCCTGCTGCATACAAAGCTCCATTGCAGACTCTATGCCTCAGGAACCTGAAACAGATGATGGGTGTAGTCTAGAGGAGCAAAGTTAACAAGCAGCTTAGGTAGTCCATATCTCTTAAGGTGATCATTAAATATGTGCTATCATTATAATGTTAATAAGACTACAAAGTACGGTCACTGGAAAAAATTTCTTCCATGAGGAACTTAACCCTTATCTTGAGAAAAAGGAGAAGATATATAAGGGGAAAAGGAAAAGTTGTGACACTTATTGACTCCTAAAATTCAATTTGGTAGGTATAATGTAGATAAGCAAGAGAAATGGTGAAAAATAATTTTAGTTAAGAGCTCAAGCTTGGCTTTAACTTGGTTTTAGATATTCATTATAACTTCCTAGTTAATTTTTACTTTGGTGAATCAATTAACCAGTGCATGCCTTAGTCTCCACATCTGGAAAATGGAGATAGAAAGGACATACACTTTTACTAGTGTTCTGAATATGAAATATTTAGTCTAAATGGCAGATTATTTTTAAGTCTGATACTAAGATTAAGTAAATGGTTAGAGCTCAGTTACTGCTGAGCATTGGCATGAAATCATTCATACTAAATTAAACCAAAGTTGCATACTAACTTAAAGTTGTATGAAAAAAACAATGTGATTATTATCTTATTGTTTATAGAACCCTAGAGTAGTAATGGAGTCATTGTCTGATAAGAACAGCTTTTATTTTCATGCCTGTTGACTTATATCTGACTAATTGGGATCAATTTATCTAGGTGTTGGTTTTTAACTTTTTCTACAGGGTCACCCCTCTTGGAACTTAGGGGACTTGGGGTCGCTCCTGTAAGTACTTGGCCCTGAAGTGTTGGCCTGATTATTTGATATCTGGTGTTTTAAGAGCCACTGGGGCCACCCCAGTGGTGCTGGGGTAGAGCTAAATGCAGAGCTGTGGCTAGAGCATGCTTCACACAAAGTGAGCATGTGCTCTACCACTATCTTCTGACCCCCCATTATTTAATTTTTATAGAAATTCCTTAAGGGGACACTCATCCATTGTTGGTGGGAATGCCGGCTGGTACAGCCTTTCTGGAAAACAATATGGACATTCCTCCAAAGACTAGAAATTGAACTCCCATTTGACCCAGCCATACCACTCCTGGGAATCTACTCTGGGAAACCAAAAATACGCATGCGGGAACACCATCCCTACTTTTATGTTCATAGCAGCATTATTCACAATAGCCAGAATCTGGAAGCAACCCGAGTGCCCGAAAATAGATGACTGGATAAAAAAGCTTTGGTACATCTACACAATGGAATACTATGCAGCTGTTAGGAAAAATGAAGTTATAAAATTTGCCTACAAATGGATGGACATGGAGAAGATTATGTTGAGCGAAATTAGCCAGAAGGAGAGAGACAGTTACAGAATGACTGCATTTATCTGCATAACATAAATATATAGGTACATATTATGATACCAATATCCAAGGTCAAGTGAAACATACATCAGGAGGTCCTGTCAAAGGTGGAAATTATCACAAGCGTGTAGGTTTCAGAGGCTAGGTAAGACAGAAAATGGAACAGTGTGCTAACAATTGTGAGGGTACTAATGCCAACCTAGAACTGAGCATTAAATAGAGGCAAAAAGGATACACATGACAACCCTTTAATGTATGTTCTGTAATCCATAGTCTGGAGAGGAAGGAAAAGAGAAAGATAGAGAAATGGAAAGAAATAAAGAACCTGCCATGGAGGAGGGCTGGGGGGAGGGGAGGGAACCGGGGCGTTGGTGGTGGGAGATGGGCACTGGTGGCGGGATGGGTGCTGCTACACTGTATGACCAAAACCCAAATATGAACTTTTTAATTGTATATCTTTGTAATTGTAAAAATAAAAAAAATTAAAAAAAAAAAAGAGAATTCCTTAAGGGGTTAGTCACTTGAAAACTAGATTTAACCTTAGGAGTTCCACTGGATCTTCCCATATGCTGGATCTGAGCCATCACAGTAGGCAGTTTAGAAACACCAGTCACATTCAAACAACCTCTCACCTTTATATTTCAACCCACTATCCCAACTGTTTCCATGATAATTGTATTATTTAGGGGTTAGGCCACTATTTCTTTTAAATGCTTAAATCATAAAAGGAATCAATGCTGACATACAATACAGTGTGATGATTAGGTTCAAACTTCGGAACTAGACAATCAGTAGTTTCATTCTGCTTTGTTCTGCTGCTGCCTGCATAACTATGGCAAGTTATTTAACCTCCCCATATTCCTTTCTTCATCTATAAAGTAGAAATGACAATAGCACCATCTTATATGACTGTTATGAATAAGAACTAGGTAATGCATGTGAAGTGTTTAGCACTACAGTGGCATATGTAAGCAGTCTAAAAGAGCTCATTGTTGTAATAATTACTCTCCTTCTGAGGAAAACTACTTCACCAAGTTCTGTATATTTTAAAGGGACTACTCAGAGCACAGTCTCTGCTGTGAACATTTTCTTCAATTTCCATAAAAGAAGAAAAGTTTTAATCAAAAGGGTAAAGAAGAAAGGAATAAAATTCTAGCAAGTCTCTCATAGGACACCCTCTGAGGCAGGCTCTTCAGTTTTCAAGTAGAAAAGAGCAAACATAAGAATCTATAGTCATATAACATACTGTAAAGTTTTTTAAAAATTAAATAGCTGATTAACTGATTTCATTGGCCGGGAATGAGAAATCAAAATAAAAGTAACTTAGCTATATATTAAACACTGATTTGGCTCAGAACATTATTGGTTATGCTATTCCTTATTTTCTATTTTCTACTATTAATTCTAAAATTAATATGCACAGACTACCTGGCTTGAGGAAGAATTTTACATTTTCAAATCATGGCTTAAACACAGATTTGCCAATATTTGAACTTCTGTAAAAATCCCATTTTTATCTTGCATAATGACTAGGAAAAAAGGCTGTTTGGTTCTTTTCTAAGTTAATTCAAATGGTTCAGCAAACATAGCACCAAACGGGGAACCTATCAAGAAGATCTGGAATTACCTAATAGGCTTCAGCGCAGCAGTGTTTTCTCATACTCTACTGCTGCTCAGATGCCTTTGGAATTTTCAAAATCATTGACAGTTCATTCTTAACTACTCAATATCCACTTTTCAGGGTTCGTGTTTATCCAGCATAGGAGCCAGGCCTTTTGTAACTAGCTGGTTGGCTGTCATTTCTTTTCTTTCTATATAAACTTCCACTGGAATGATTTTTAAATTGTGTTAAATGAAAATACACATTGTAGACCCAAATCAATACCCATGTTTGTTTTTTATAAATTATGTATCTTTGCAATTACTTCTTTCGTGAATACAGCAATACTTCTAAGGGTTGTAAAAGTGTATCATTCAGGATTAGACTCTACCCAACGCTTGGGATTACTAATGAAAGCAGCAAAGAAAAAAATAATAATAAATTTTCATTAAAGATCTTCCCCTGCCCCTTAAGGTGTTGCAGGTGTGACTGAGGTGTCCAGCTGCATCAGAAGGTGACAGACAGGAGACAGGCTTGTCTACACCCAGGGCTCTGCTGTGTGAGCCCTGGATGGTTGATGGTCTGACATAGAAAAAGACTGGCCCCCTGGAATGAAACTAGAGCCTCAGCAGAGCCTGGCAAGCTACCTGTGGTGCATTTGATATGCCAAAAACAGTAACAATAATGGACCTCATTCCCAGCGAATGGAGGTGTTACTGGCACCCGCTCAAGCAAGTGGATGAACAATGGGAAGACAAGTGAGACAAGTGATTAAAGATAAAGATAAAAAAAATGTCGACAGGGTTAATACCAACCTAGAACTGAGCATTAAATACAGGCAAAAAATTGCACATGATGGCCTCTAAGTGTATGTAGTCCAACCCACAATGTGTAAGGTAAGGAAAAGAGAGAGAGAGGGATAGAGAGAAAAGAGATAAAGAACCTACCATTTAAGCAGGCTATGGGAGGGAGGGAATTTGGGACATTGGTGGTGGGAAATGGGCACTGGTGGAGGGTGGGGTGCTGGAACACTATGTGACGAAACCCCTAAACATGAACAATGTTGTAATTTTGTATCTCACGGTGTGTACTAAAATATTTAATAAACTGAAAAAATGAAAAGAAAAAGATCTTCAGACACATGAAAGTTTGTCACTATTACCAAGTGGTCCTCCTGCTAAAGAAAAAGGGGAACTGCTGTATAAGAAAGGGAGTCTAAATGTGAATATGGGAAATACATGGAGGTGCCGCTCCCTGGGGCGCTGATTAAAAACCTTTAGAGGCCTCTCAGCACCTATGACTTTCACTGTTGTAACAGAATTTGCTGAATCAGTCACACTGAAAACATCTCTAGGGGTGAGAGCAAAAAGATTTACTTATTTAACATCAAGATGGACAGCAACCAGACAATCACCTGACATTGAGCCAGAACAGGGGTACAGAACACTTTTATAGTTTGTCTGACAGTTATAGCAGTGGTAAAACAAAGTGAAAAAGGGCACAAGAATTGAGTCAGTTTTCAGTCAGTTCCTTCAGCAGAACACCATTAGATAGTTTCATCGACTAAAGGAAGAAGTGATGAGTTTTATTTATTTTTTCTACTCTCTAAAAACACTGGAAGTAGTTTTAAACACACATGCGAAATGTTTAATAAATTAGAACTTGACATAAAAAATAGATTCAAGGAACAAGAAGGGACATATTATCATGCTAATAATCGTTACTCTAGGTGTGCCACTTATCTCTACCTCTGAGCTTGCTGACACAACCAGAAAATTGAGAAAGTTCACACTTCTGTGATTCGAAGCTCAAATGATGAAATGATGAAAAACAGAGGCCATTATGGATTACAGCCACAGCGAAGTTTCTGAACTGTGCCTGAAATGTCAGGAAGATTTTGATTGTTTAGATGTTTTTATTTTACCACAAACTTGGATAGAAGCTGACCCAAGGAAAAGTAACACTGATTGAAGATGACTTTTTTTCAGGATAGGGGTTAGCAGATAGAGAAAGAAAGTCACTTAATACATTTCCTATAAGTAGATTTTGGAAGAAAAGCTAAAAAATCACTTTTGAGTGACAATTATAAATAATGAAGCTATTATAGTCATGTTATCTAAACTAAATAAAATTAATTATTATCTAAAATTCTTGAGCCAGAGAAACAGTTCAGTGGATGAGGCACTTGTCTTGCATGTGCAAATCCTACTTTGATAGCTGCTGCTTCATAGGGTTCCCTGAGCCCTGCCAGTTCTGATCTGAGTGCAGAGTCAGGAGTACTGCCTGGTATAACACCCCTCCAAATATTTAATTATTTTCTAAGTAAAATCTCTTTAATCAGGAAGTAAGCAAAAAAAAGGCAGAAAAGATTCCAAAAAAAAATGTAGCAAACAGCACCTCAGAGGAAACATGGGAAAGAAGCCAATGGTTCCAAAGAGCAGAAGCAACAATCCCCAGGAAGCTGGAAATAACAGTCAGAAAATCTTTTCTTGTTCTACACAAATTCTCATCTATGTTTTACTCTCTTAAGACTAGTTTTACTATGTTCATTAAAAAGAAAAGTGTCTTTTTCCCCAGCGCCTTGCAAACTCCACCATTTCCTTTTATTTCAACCATGCTTCAAAACTGCCCAAAGAACTGTGAATCCTAATCCCAGATTCTTATTTGCATGGAATCCAGCAATTCTAGGGGCAATGCTGAGCCTTTCTGGCTCTGTGACCAGGAAGTTCAATGTGATGCCAGGGATCAAACACAGTCTCTTGCATGCTTTCTGGCCTATTGAGCCTTATCTCCAATTCTTCTTGTTTAATTTTGTTGGGGTTTATGTGGTGTCAGGAATTGAATTAACTTCTTATGCTCATGCATGCAAGTCTTGAGCCTTGCTGCTGGTCCATAGCCCGAGTCCTTAAATTTTTAGTATCCAGAGTGTGTTTGATCCAGTTTGAGTCATGTCTCATTATCTTATAAGATACCTGGGGGTGGGTGGAGAGAGAGAGAGAGGCCTTATTCCAAGGTCTTCAAGGGGTCAATACATTTTACAGAGCCAGCAGTGGGTACATATTCTATAGGATGCTCACTAAGTTTTTTTAAACTGAGCATTAAGACTTAGAATATAAATTGGTTTCATACTGAGAAATGGTACACATGCTCTTAAAAATAGGTAAAGAGATATAGAAATGCTTCTGCTGTTAAAACCAACATGTTCAAGTCAGGGTGAGGCTGTTTGCAGCAAGTAAGGTGTTTGCCTCTCATGTCTCACCCCCAGTATCCAATATGGTCCTCCAAGCCCACCAGGAGGGATCCCTGAGCACAGAGCCAGGAGGTGTAAAAACAAGGTGCACACAGGTAGATGTAAAAGCAAAAATAAATACTAAATAAATAAGACCAAAACGTTTAAGTGATATTTTTGTTCCTGAAAAAAAGAAACCTTCCACATTTGTACTAAAATGAGCTGCAGACAAAGCAAACATTGTCTTTAGGATGATGATTTGAATATATTTCTATAATTTAATATACTATCTGTTGAAAATGGAGTTCTGTGGGGGAAATTCCCTACAGACTACTGTGAGAAAAACTAAAACAATGATTCCATTCTGGAAATTTTTCAAATTGGGTATTCTAAGTTACCAAAAAGGAATTTGAAGAGTAATGTGACCATGGTAAAGTTCTATTGAGTTGCATATTCTGCAATATGCTTTCCTGATAAGCTATGGGGAAAGTATGCTCAGGGAAAATGGAATAGGTTGTTTTGTTTTGTAGCTTTGATCAATTGCCTTTGTCTGCCAAAGAAAATGATTTTATTTTTGATAAAGTTGATGGTATGAAATTCTTTCTGGCAGCAGTAGGATGTCAGAATTATTTGTATCCAGAAATCAATTCTAGTTGTTGAAAATTAAATCTGTATCATCAGCATATAGGAAGAGGCATATATCTTTTTTCTAGCAAGTTGGCACATACTCCATCTGACTGTAATCAGCACCATATCATGAAGATATTCATTTAACATATGAATAAATAAAAAAATGCACTTTTACATTGCATGAATCTTTCACCTTTAGTTCATTTACAGAAGGGTTTTACTGATCACACTTTTATAGAAATAACACTAAGTCTCACTTTTGATTTGAGTTGTTTCCCTGTACATTAAAGTCCAAATTTAGTAAAAGATCAATATGGAAAGCAGAAAGTCCTGTTTTTTTTTAAATAATAGTGGTAAGTAGCAGAGTAATGATATCCCCTTCCTTCTCATACAAAATACTTCATTTGACAAATCACATGTGGTTTTAAGGAAAGTATAGTATAAATAATTGACATGACACTAAGAAAATTGATCGAAGCACAGTGTTCGGAATCTAGAAGATTGACTCTCTTTAAAACAAAGTATTCTTGCTTTAAATATTTCTACAATCAATTGTAGTGATCCTTTAAAGATTTAGGTAAATAGTTAAGTGTTATTCAGAACAGGCTTCAAATAGTTTCAAACAGTTGTCTGAAAATTTCCCTTATAGCTTGCTCACTTACAGGAAATGATTAACTGAGTGTTGGCAGAGTGGCAAGTTTAAATTCAATGCTCAGAATCTGAATTACTTAGGGCACTAGTTAAGGTTTTCAGATCTAAGAGAACATTTGCCTACCTCTGCTTCAGATATTGTTGGCTATACATGCTTCCACAAATACTTCTTCTAAAGCTATGAAACAGATGGGCAGCATCCTCCAAATTAATTAAATAAGGAAAGAAAGATCTTTAACAGTAATTTGTTCAGCTCCAGATTTTGTGTGATCAGATATTTAGTCATCAGATTCTTTCAAAATCTGATTTTATCATGCTTTCTTGTTTAAGTGGTCAGAAATTTCTGTTTATTTGTTTTTATTTCTATTTTGTTTGCCATTCCATTTATTCATGGTGTTCTTACAACATAACCAGGAATTATTTCCCCTTGAACTTATCAATCTAGCTATTAAAGAAAAAGACAAGTAGATTTCTCCAGAAATATCGATAGAGATTCCTTATATAAAAAAAATTTATATAGAGCAACTTCCTCTGACACTTTTTACTTCTTCCAAGTTCATTCATCCAGTGAGCACCAACTCAGAAGTCTCAGGATCAAAATTTGTTTTTAAAAAAGTACATATGAAAAGTAACCATTCACCCCAAAGCAACAAAATAAATGATTTTCCTAGTAGCTAGATTGGAAGTTCCCTTCCCTTCGTTTAAAGATATGCCTATGAATCAACATAAAAATAATTACTTGATTAATTATTTTCTCTTTGATTCATTAAATTGTACTCTCAGTTTTGAATGATGGAGTACAACTGGCCTAAGAAAAGGTGGAACTTTACATGTTATCCTATACAACAGAAATCTCATGATACAGTACAAGTTCCAGACTAAGTATGGACTCTACAGCCTCAGTACTAAACAATAAGTCCTCGATACTAAACAACATGCCTCAATACTAAACAATAATTTAAGACTCACTTCTATTGTCACCCTTTTTTAATTTTTTCGCTTTTTTTTTGGGGGGGGTCACACCCGGCAATGCTCAGGGGTTTCTCCTGGCTCTGCACTCAGGAATTACTCCTGGCGGTGCTCAGGGGGACCATATGGGATGCCAGGGATTGAACCCGGGCCTGCATGGGCCAGCCCGCGTGCAAGGCAAACACCCTACCCACTGGACAATCACTCCGGCCGCCTATGAAGGTTATCACAATTTCCATTTAAGTCACAACCTTACTATATTTCAATCAGAAATCATGAAACAGTATTCCTCACTCATATGAAACTAAAGAACAGGAAACAATGCTTTAGTTGTCTTTGCCTCTATAATTACTTTATCTCAGTTTTTAGTGCAGTTTACTTTTAAATGATTACTATTTTGTTATTTTGAATTAATAATGAGTTAGCATTTCCTCAATAACTTTTATAAAACTTTTTAAATAGTGTGTGTTAGTTCAGATCATTTTATTTAAAAATTTATTATGAAAGGTCGATTTTTCATAAATCTTTAGTTTTGAAAGCCTTACAATCTAGATTCCCTGTCACTGATCCACTGAGCTGTTGGTATTGGTAGGGAAATTATATTCTACACTGGATCTTTAAAAATAGAAAGGAGTTCTGCCAACCCCACCCAAAACAATCCCTGGAGCCAATCTCCCTGATTTCACTGTACTACCCCAGGTTTCACACCCAAAAAACCAGAACCATATGAATGCTAGTGCATACAAGCAAAATAGTTCGTTTTTGGATATCCTATATAAAAGTACCAGAGTACACTGGTACTCTAGCCACAATACTCCACATCCCACAAAACTTGGTGAACAACCATCGACAACCCCCACTGTACTGCCCAGCCACACAAGAACACTCAAGTTGCAACCTGTAATGGTCATAATAGTAAAGCAATGCAGAATTCCTTCAAACCCCATGAGCAAACCATCTGACAAGGTGAACCAAGCAATAATGATGAGCTGTATAACCTCTCTGATAAGGGAATTTCGGAGGAAGTTACTAAGGATGTATAAGGAACTCAAGGAAGTAATGGAACACCAAGCCAATAAAATGCAAGAGGACATGAAAACAGAAGTGAGGAAAATGTAAATGAAAATGCATGCAGAAATAACATTAAAAATGTGGTGAGTGAAATGAAAAGCCTTTGCAGCAAGGTAACAGCCGCTGAGGATAGAATCAGTTGAGCTCCAAGATGAGGTGCAGAGACTTTCGAACAGCCAACAAGAGATAACCGAAGTGGGAAGCCAAAAGGGGGATATTTGGAGTCCTAGAGGGACAGAAAAAAACCCTGATGAAAAAACAACTATCAAAACAATCATTATTGAGAAGTTTCCGTAACTAAAGAGCTCTTGCTCCCAGATTTAGGCGGCCCGAAGGGTACCATTTAAAAGAAACTGAAATAAGAATACTCCCAAGACGTATCTGAATAAAAATGACAAGAAACATAGATAGAGATATAATATTGAAAGTAGCAAGATCAAAGAAGGAAATCACATACAAAGGCAAATCCCTAAGACTGACAGCAGATTTTTCAGAGAAAACACTCTGAGCCTGAAGATGATGGTGGGATATCGTGAAAAGACTCAACCAGATGAAGGCCTCACCAAGAATCCTTTACCCAACAAGACTCACATTCAGATTTGAAGGAAAGATGAACAACTTCATAGGTAAGCAGCAGCACAAGAACTTCATAGACTAAAACCAACTTTAATTAAAGGACTGAAGTAGCTACTATAAGATAAGACAAACCCTAAAACCGCAACAAACTTATTCAAAAAGATGGTACAAAATTCTATGACAACAATCTCTCTCAACATCAATGGCCTAAATACACCAATTAAGAGAAATAGGGTGACAAAATGGATTAAAAAACCTAATCCAACATCCTGCTGCCTATAAGAAACGAAACTAAACAATCAGAGCAAACATAGATTCGTGATCAGCTGGGCACAGGAGAGCCAGTAGAAACTCTGCCCCATTTATGTGTCTCTGGATCAGGCATACCTGGGCTGGGCTTGAAAAAAGACTGCTGTAGGGTGGGTCTCTGATGAACCGGACTTCTGATTAGCTCTTGTGCTGGGTGGAGTGCTTCGTTCCCGCTCTGACAAGTGGGGAGTCCTGATTGGAAACTGGTGGTCCTCATGGTGTGGGGGGTTCCTCTGGCGTTTTGCGAGGCACTGCTGGGGTGGTGGGCCAGAGCTAGAACGCACAATTCCTCCCAGGTGCCTCATGATCATCTAGGCACAGGGAGAGCAAGGGGCAGCTCTACCCCTTGTGGTTGAGACTCTGGATTGGCATACCTGGGCTGGGCTTGAAAAGACTGCTACAGAGTGGGTCACTGACAAACCAGACTGTGATCAGCTCTTCTGCTGGGTGGTGCTCTGACAAGTAGGGAGTCTGAGTAGCAGCTGTGCCCCATGTATGCAAGTCTCTCATAAAATATATATATTTATATATATATATTTTATACTATATATATAGTATGATATATGGGATATATAGTATGAGATATATATATATATATATATATATATATATATATATATATATACAGGACGAGTCAGGAAGGTTCTTGCTACTGGAAGCATCAATTATGGAAAGATTTGGACTGGGGAAACTCGAGATAACATTCTTCCTCTGTTCTATTCTCATTTTAATGGCTCATGCATCCCTTTGTGTTTTACCCATGAAATGAATATGAAAGTGGGAGCTAACACTTTATTGCTTTTATCGAGTACACCTTATTGTGGTGTGCATTCGCACCCCCCGCCTGTCCTTCACCAACTATAAGACCAAGATGACTGCCCTCCGACGCCCTGATGGATCTATCACATCTTCCAGAAAGGCAATGGAGAAGATTATCCAGGACTTCTACTCAAATCTCTTTGATAGCCACATCCACCTGCCCACATACCAAATTCCATAGGATGGATATGTCATTCCCAACGTTCTCCCTTCTGAAATCCGACATGCCATCTCGTCGGTAAAAAGGGAACAGCTTCAGGCCCAGACAAAGTCAGACACGAACACCTGAAGAAGCTGCTGTCAGAACTCATCAATACACTAGCTCGGCTCTTCACAGGCTACCTGTCCGAATGTAAGGTACCCTCCCAATGGAAAACCAGCAGGACAGTTCTACTGTTCAAGAAGGGAGACATTCACGACATCGGCAACTATCACCCCATCTGCCTGTTTTCCATCATCTACAAGCTGTTTACTCGAGTCATCCTGAACAGGATTGGCAGAACACTAGATGAAGGACAACCATGATAGCAAGCTGGCTTCCAGAAAGGATTCAGCACAATCGACCATATCCACACAGTAAACAAGCTCATTGAGGTTTGTAGGGAGTACAAGATGCCGCTCTGTCTCACATTCATTGATTTACTGAAAGCCTTTGATTCTGTGGAGACTGAAGCAGTCATCGAAGCCCCTAGCCAAACAGGGCGTTCAAACCCAATACATCAAGATCCTTCATGAGCTGTATTACGGATTCACCACCAGGATCTCACCATTCTACAAAGAAGTGATCATTTATGTCAAAAGAAGGGTTCGACAGGATGATACCATTTGACCAAAACTCTTCAGCACTACCCTCAAGAACATCATGCAACAATTAGAATGGGAAGGAATGGGAGTGAAGATAGATGGTCGGCAACTACACCCACCTCTGCTTCGCTGATGACATTGTTCTAATAACACCAAACATTAGCCAAGCGGCACAAATGCTGGCTGACTTTGACCGAGAATGTGGAAAGATAGGTGTACAGTTGAATCTGAAGAAAACTATGTTCATGAAAAATGAACTAGTTCCTGAGGGCCCCATTCACTCTCAATGGAACAAACATCTCTGAATGCAGCAGTTATGTGTACCTAGGTCGAGAAGTCAACATGATGAACAACCTAAAACCTGAGCTGTGCAGGAGGAAGAGAGTGGCATGGAATGACTTCAAAGGCATTGAAGAAATAGCTAAAATGACAAAGAACCTCTGACTCCGGGTACATCACGACTCCACCGTTCTCCCTGCATTAACATACGCCTCAGTGACCTGACCCTACGAAAGCAGGATGAGGAATGCTATTCGGGTCTCTCAGAGAGGAATCGAAAGAGCTATGCTTGGAATATCACGCATCACTTAAGTGAGAGAAGGAATCCGAGTCTGACCTCCATCACTATTACAGAATCAGGGACGTCGTCTCATTTGCCAAGGCATCGAAAATCAGATGGGCTGGACATGTAATGTGATTTGGAGACAACCGCTGGACTAGAGCCGTTACTGACTGGATCCCACGGGTTGTCAAAAGATCATGTGGCCGCCCACCTACAAGATAGTCAGACTTCCTTGGAAAGACCCTGAAGGAACGGTTTGAGGTTCTTCATATTCCTGAATCAACCAGATGCCATTGGGCTACATTGGCATGTGATAGGGTCCGATGGAAATGTTACTGGCTGGAGCAAATTGATGAATAATGGGATTCAAGAGATCAGGTGATTGTGGTTCATCAGTAAATGCACGAGATAAGAGCCTACTACTGAGAGTATACCACCCGCATGGCAGAGCCTGGCAAGCTATCCATGTCGTTTTGATATGACAAAAATCAGTAACAATCATAGACCTCATTCCAATGACCTGAAGGAATGGTCTGAGGCTCTTTGTGTTCCTGGAGCAAGCAAATGCCCTTGGGCTACACTAGCACGCAATGGGACATGTGGAGATATTACTGGTGCCCACTAGAGCAAATCAATGAACAATGGGAAGATAAGTGATACAAGTGAGATTATATATATATATATATATATTATATATAATAGGTATATATGATATTGGTATATATAATACCAATATCCAATAATCCAGTATCCAAACAAACAGATATAGAATGACTGCATTTATTTGCATGATATAAATATATATGAATAAATACAAATAAATATAATATGTATCATAATATAGAATGATAGCAATATCCAAGGTCAGGCAAAACATGGATCAAGAGGTCTTATCAAATGTGGAATCTTCCACAAATGTGTGGGAGTCAGAGGTTAGGTAAGACCGAGAACGGAACAGTGTACTAATAATTGTCGAAAGTGATAATACCAGCCTAGGGCTGAGCATAGAATATAAACAAAAAGATACACATGATAACCTCTAAATGTATGTATTGCAATTAACAATGAGTAAGAGAAGGAAGAGAAAGAGAGAGAGAGAGAGAAGAGATAAAGAACCTGCCATAGAGGCAGGCTAGGGGGAGGAAGGAGGGATTCGGGGACATTGGTGGTGGGAATATGGCACTGGTACAGGGATGGGTGCTGGAACACTGTATGACTGAAACCCAAACATGAACATCTTTGTAATTGTATATCTCATGGTTGTATAATAAAGCATTAAAATAAACAATGATAGCTATATGTATGAGCATTTAAATAGCAAAAAAATATGTTATCAAGCCCTAGCTCCATTCCCATAGCAATATGGAATATAGACAGCATCAATTGAAAACCTTAGCCTTTAAATGTTAAAAATAGTTCTTTTTCACATGATATCTGTCACTTGATATTTATTTGTCACAAACCTACCTGAGCAATTCACTTTGACTGTTTAATAATGTACACAAAAATCCTTTTTAATAAAAGACAAAAAGTTTTTCATTATGATGTACTACCTCTATCTGCTTCTGCCTCTCCATCAAGTTGTAGCTAACTCATATTTTCCAATTATCCCATGTCATTTGGCATTTTTGTTTGACAAGTAAATTAAGGTCATCAGGAAGAGGGAATATTGTTATCCAATGTGTCTCACTCTAACCACAGTGTGATGTACTGAATTGTGTTGTGTTTGAAGAAGTAGCAGGGCAACAGAGACTGTGAAATCACTCTCTGGGAAATTATTCACCCAGCTAAGACTCTCTACTTCAACAGAAAGATTTATGAGGTTTGTTTTCCATTCAATTGAGGATCAGCAACTCGCTAACTTGAGTGGAACAAATAATATCTTGCCAGTCTCTTTTGATCTATTTTTCAATGTAAGAAGTACTTTTCCTGTTGGAAGATGTTGTCAAATATTGATTGTATATAAACTACAGATGTTCATACAGTCCCCATCACTACTTCATTCATTAATTGTCTAGTTCCTTTAAAGGCTAGGCAGAGATATTCAAACTTAAAAATTAACACACTCTTCTCAATTTATCATTGTTCAATCTTTGGGCCTAAATATAAAGTTGTGAAATGAGGATATTTTCAAGAATTAATATTATCAACTAGGTCTTTAAGAAAATCTAGGCCATATTTCTTTTAAAAATATCTTTAATTTTAAATATTTAATTCTTTTGCCTAGAATGCATTTATCGATTTATTGCTTCTTTATGAAAATTTATACTTGTTAATCCCAATATTTTTCTCATATAGTATGTTAGGTCTCATCTAACAGATACAGCTAACAGGGACATTTCTGTCCTCTGGAAATTCAAGTGTATTAAAAAATGTCAAAGTCTGAGATCCTCAGAAAATATATCTGTTTGGTAGTACATTACAGTTGCTTTATCATAAAGCATATATTAAATAATTTAAAATAATTCAGAGGAAAATAGTTTTATAACCTTGCGCCTACAGACTTATCTTTAATGTTAGAAAAGTGGACATTTTCTCAACATTTTTAAATTGACTTTGGATGAACATATTAGTATTTGCATTCAAATATAGTAATTCCTATAGTGCTCTTTTATAGGGTTGCTAGATCTTATCCCCTGGCCTTTAGTAGGTTTATTTTGGAATTTTAGAGCATATTTTTAGTATACTCAGTTATGCTGTCAGTTAGTTTAGCAGTATATTTCCTCTCTTTATATATCTCACCTCTGGCTTTAAATTATGTAATTTACTTTTCTATGCTGATTTTGAACTTAAAATTTTATCAATAACCATGACTGAGGAAAGTGTGTGAGACATCCATGCTAAGAAGCTATTTTATGGAGTAAACTATGTGTTCCCTAGTATGTGAACATCTGTCAGATGTCTCTTCCGAGGCTTTTTTATTCAGCCTTGCTTGCCATTACTCCACTGCACTCCACATAATTGAAGTAATCTTGCTGAATTGAAATATGTGTGATAAGATGAGTATCTGAAATAAATAAGAAAATAGCTGTGGGGAGAGTAAGAATGGAAATGAGACTAAGACCTGTTTAAAATGTTGGAAGGACAAGAATCATTCTACTGAAAGGCTAAGAAGAGGATTTTGTAGAGGAATGAGTCCACTTTTCCAGCCATGATGACCCTGAGAATGACTGCAAGGGTCAATTTTACCATTTGGACAATGAGAACAATTGATATTTTAACAAATTATTGTTTTAATTTTTATTATAACACTATGAGATAGACACAAAGTTGCTCATGATTGTTTCAGTCATACAAAATTGCAGCACCCATCCATCCACAGGTGCACATTTCCCATCACCAATGTCCCAGATTCCCTACCTTCTCCCCCCAAACTGCCTCTATAGCAGGAATTCTCCTCCTCCTCTCCTCTCTCCTCCTCCCTCCTCCCCCTTCCTCATCCTCCTCCCCCTCCTCCTCTTCGTTTTCTTCTTCTTTCTTTTTTTCTTTCTTTTCTTTTCTTCTTTTCTCCCTCCTCCCCCTTCCTCTTCCCTTTCTCCTTCTCCTTTTCCTTCCTCTTCCTCCTCCTCCTTCTCCTTTTGCTTCCTCCTCTTTCTTTTCCTCCTCTTCCTCTTCTTCTCTTCTTCCTCTTCTCCATCCTCTTTCTCTCTTCTTCCTCTTCCCCTTCTTTCTTCTTTCTGCTTTTTTCTCCTCCTTTCTCTCTTTTATCACACATATTGTGGCTTGCAATAATACATTTATGGGTTATCATAACATATTATTTTGAAGAATAGTTATTTGGCCATATAAAGTGGAACAGGTTGGGAAGAGACACAGTGCAAAATAAATCTACTAGAAAATTGTGAGAGTTGAACTTAATCATGTGAGGCTGAAATCTGAAATGAGACTGTGCCTGTTGTACTAAATACAAGGTAATAGAAGACATGACAAGGTTTGACACTAGATGTGCAGTTGTAGGAAAAGGTAAAGTCCAAGATGACTCATTATCTATGAAACCACAATATTTTGTTCATCAGAAGGATTATTTCCTTTTCTTTTATCTCAGTCTCATGTTTATGTCTGTATGACCAGTTGATCGTGAGATTTTGCAGATTGATTTGTTTCTGTTACGTGGATATTATTTCATTTCTTTATGTGTGAATTATTCAAAGATTAAACCAATCCTGATTTCAATATATAACCTCGAAGGGGAACTTTTTCCTAGGAAATATAATGCTAAGGATTTTCTGTTAGTTTTCAGTAGACCTTGAGATGAGCATACTGGATATTGTAAATGCATTGCTCTGTTTAGATTATAATGTATCATTTTGGTGAAAAAAATGAATTAATATTATTTGAAATTTTGTTATTTTATCAATAATTAATTACAAATACATAAAATGTGGATATAAAACAAACATAGACCTTCACTTATTTCACTGAGCAACAATTTTGAGGTTTTGAGAAATAATGGACTTTAAAAATTATAAAATGTTGTCTTTGGGTAACTTTAAAGAGATATTCAGAATGAAAAGAGTTGACTTTAAAAAGCCAGTCCATGTATAATTTCTTTGCCTACATTCGATGCTCAGTCCTAGTCTGTTGTTACCATCTCCAACAATTATTACAACACTGGTTCCTTCTCTATCTTACCTATCTTACCTAACCTCTGACTTCCACACACTTGTAGTAGTTTCCAACCATTGATAAGACCTCCTGGTCCATGTTTTGCCAAGCCACAATGTGTAAGAGAAGGGATAAAGAGAGAGACAGAGATAGAGACATAGAGACAGAGAGAGAAGAGACAAAGTGCCTGCCATAGAGGAAGGTTGGGGAGGGAGAGGGAATCTAGGGCCTTTGGTGGTGAGAAATGTTTACTGGTGGAGAGATGTGTGCTGGAGCACTGTATGACTGAAATCCAATCACGAACAGCTTTGTAATTGTGTATCTCAATGTGGTATAATAAAATTTAAATAAGTAAATAAATACATAAATAAAAATAAAAATGTTTATTATAACCCATAAAAAAGCCAGTCCACAGAAAATGGCAAGGAATGTAGGATAACAGATTACAGAATAACATATTTATCTTTGAAATGCAAATATCAGGTAGAATAATCTTGATTACAGAGACGAAATCATATGTGTCTGTAGAAGAAAATTCTTAGGTTTGAAGCAGTCAAATTGTCTTTCTCTCATACTTTTCATAAGACATAAAATGTATTATTTTTTAAAGTACCTGGTTTCCAGGTGAAAAACACATTTCTTTCTCCTTAAATAGAAACAACTACAGAAAACCTCACTTTTAAAACAGCATCTCGATTTATCCCTACAATAGACTAGGTGGGAAATCCCTGCTCAGTAACAACCCTTAAGCACTTTTTTAGATAATTGCTTCCTCTTAAGGAAGTGTACTTCTTTCCAAACCATTGATAGAAATATAGCATTTTAATACATTTATTCTTTTCAAAGACTGCAACCAGACTCCATTAAGTGAAAGAGAATTTTTGTTCAACCAGTTACCAATACTTTCATGTCTTACCATGGATTTACTGTGTTCCTTTTGAAGGACAGGTTTGCTCTCTTTGATGTTATTTATGAGTAAATTAAATGTGTTTTTTTCTCTTGAAACAATAATTAGAAATAAATACATAAAATGCTTTTTGAGACAAGTTTTTACTATAGAGAAATTTGTAAATGTATTGAATTATTATGAAATTCATTGTGGGGGTTTGTTTGCTTTTTTTCTGCTTATATTAACCAAGACTTTGGGAGACCTCTTACCAAAAACAATAATTGTTACTCTTTCTCATTTTTTCCTCACCTTCTCCCAATACATTATATTTCCAATCTCGCACTCTGCTGACTTATAGACAGTAAGTAACTGCTCATTCTCTTCCAAAACACCCTGCTATCAACCTTTCATACTGTTGTGAAAGTACAATCCCTCACATTTGTAATTATATGTTTATAAGCTATATCACTCCACACTCTGAACTCTAAATTTAGAAGCTATATATTTTCATTACTTCATAACAATTGTCTGCCTCATACCTGCCATATTATAGGTGCTCAGTAAACATTCACAGAATGAAGGAATAAAGGAATGAATGAATGAATGAATGAATGAATTAGGTTTTTACCTTGGACTACATTGCTAAATTTAATATAGCCATCTGACTTATTAAAAACTATCTTGTTATTTCTTTAAAATTTCATAGGGGCCAGAGTGATAGTACAGCGTATAGGGCATTTGCCATGCATACAGCCCACCCAGGTTTTATCCCTGGCATCTCATATGGTCCCTGGAGCACCAACAGAATTAATTTCTGAGTGCAGAGGTAGGAACATCCTTTGAGCATCACTGGGTGTGGCACAAAGAGTAAAAATGAATTGCATAATTTTTTGAGATATCATATTTTACAGTGGTATTAATATTATTGCTTATTCTTGCATGCTACTACAATACCCTAGTCCTCAGAGGGCCAGTAGCCTCCACCACATCTCAAGATCTCTTCCCCCTCCTGCCCCCTTTGCATCCTTATTTCATAGTTTTGCTGAAAAACATCTCAGAATTTATTGCACTAGGGATTATCATGTAATCCCTTGAAATAATTTGCATGTGAACAAAATCACCAGCTATTAATTTTTTTCTTTCTGACTCCACTTGGCATAATCCTCCAATTCATATAATTTACATTAAACTGCAAGATGTTACGTTTTCTCATAGATGAGTAGTGTTCAATTGTGTTTATAGACCACAATATCTTATTATACCACCGTGAAATATACAATTACAAAGTTGTTCATGTTTGGGGGTTTAGGTCACACAGTGTTCCAGCACCCATCCCTCCACCAGTGCCCACGTCCCACCACCAATGTCCCCGATTCCCTCCTCCTCCCATAGTCTGCCTCTATGGCAGGTTCCCTATCTCTTTTCTCTCTTCTCTCTCTCTCTCTCTCTCTCTCTCTCTCTCTCTCTTCCATCTCTTACATATTGTGGATTGTAACATACACTTAGAGGTAATCATGTGAATCTTTTCCCCTGCATTTAATGTTCAATTCTAAGTTGGTATTAGCCTTTTTGACAATTATTAACACGTTGTTCCTTTCTCTGTCTTACCTAACCTCTGATTCCCACATGTTTGTCGTAATTTCCACCTTTGAAAAGGCCTCCTGATCCACTTTTCACCTGACTTTGGATTTTAGTATAATAATATCATAATATGTATAAATATATATGTCATGCAAATAAATGCAGTAATTCTATATCTGTCTTTTTTTTCTTCTGCCTAATTTCACTCAATATGAGCCTCTCCATGTCCATGCAATTATAAGCAAATTTCATAATTTTTCCTAACAAGTGCATAGTATTTCATTGTGTAGATGTACCATGGTTTCTTTTTTTTCATATTTTATTATACCACTGTGAGATATTCAGTTAAAAAGATTCTCATAAGATGTTCATATTTGGGTTTCAGTCATACAATGTTCCAGCACCCATCCCTCCACCAGTGCCCATTTCCCACCACCAATGTCCCCAATTCCTCCCCTCCCCTAGCCTGCCTCTGTGACAGGTTCTTAAATTCTTTTTTCTTTCTGTCTCTCTCTTTCTATTTTCCTTCCCTTTCACATTGTGGATTACAATACATACATTAAGAGGTTGTCATGTGTATTTTTTGCCTGTATTTAATGTTCAGTTCTAGGTTGGTATCAGCACTTTCGACAATTATTAGCACACTGT
The DNA here is from genome assembly GCA_021461705.1 of Cryptotis parvus. NCBI lineage: Eukaryota > Metazoa > Chordata > Mammalia > Eulipotyphla > Soricidae > Cryptotis > Cryptotis parvus. Next base: position 133,756 of record JAJIBD010024558.1, on the reverse strand, counting down.
TCCATTCTTTGTCTTACCTAGCCTCTGACTCGCACACATTTGTGATAATTTCCACCTTTGACAAGACCTCCTGTTCCACGCTTTGCCTGACCTTGGATTTTGGTATCATAATATGTACATTAATATATTTATGCCATGCAAATAAATGCAGTCATTCTATATCTGTCTCTCTCTTTCTGGCTAATTTCACTCAACATAATCCTCTCCATGTCCATCCATTTATAGGCAAATTTCATAACTTCATTTTTACTGACAGCTGCATAGTATTCCATTGTGTAGATGTACCAAAGTTTCTTTATCCAGTCATCGATTCTCGGACACTTTGGTTGTTTCCAGATTCTGGCTATTGTGAATAATGCTGCTATGAACATAAAAGTGGGATGGTGTTTCCACTGTGTATTTTTTGGCTTCCCAGGGTATATTCCCAGTAGTGGTATGACTGGGTCAAATGGGACCTCTATTTCTAGTCTTTGGAGGAATATCCATATTGTTGTACAGAAAGGCTATACTAGTCGACATCCTCACCAACAATGAACGAGAGTCCCTTTTTCCAGGCATCCCCACCAGCATTTGTTGTTTTTGTTCTTCAGGATATGTGCCAGTCTCTGTGGTGTGAGATGATATCTATTTGTTGTTTTGATTTGCATTTCTCTGATGACTAATGATGATGTGCATTTTTTCATATGTCTCTTAGCCATTCGAATTTCTTCCTTGTTGAAGTTTCTGTTCATTTCTTCTCCCCAATTTTTTGATGGGGTTGGCTGTTTTCATCCTGTTAAGTTCTACCAGTGCTTGATATATCCTGGAAATTAACCCCTTATCAGATGGGTATTGGGTGAATATTCTTTCCCATTCTGTGGACTATCTTTGTATCTTGGTCATTGTTTCTTTTGAGGTTCAGAAGTTTTTTAGCTTTATGTAGTCCCATATGATAATCTTTTCTTTTAGTTGTTTTGTTAATGGTGTTTCTTCTTTGAAGATGCCCTTAGCTTCAATATAATTGAGGGTTTTTCCTATGTTTTCTTCAATGTACTTTATGGATTCAGGTTTGATATTGAGATCTTTAATCCATTTTGATCTGATTTTTGTACATGGTGTTAGACAGAGGTCCAAGTTCATTTTTTTACATGTAGCTGCCCAGTTTTCCCAGCTCCACTTGTTGAAGAGGCTTTCCTTGCTCCATTTCATACTTGTTGCTCCTTTATTGAAGATTAATTGTTCATGTATTAGAGGTTGGTTGTCAGGATACTCAACTCTACTCCATAGGTCCACAGGTCTGTTTTTATTCCAATACCATTCTGTTTTAATTACCACTGCTTTGTAGTAGAGTTTGAAGTTGGAAAAGGTGATGCCTCCCATCTTCTTTTTCCCAAGGATTACTTTAGCTATCCATGGGGGTTATTATTCCATACAAATTTCAGGAGTGTTTGGTCAATTTCTTTGAAGAATGTCATGGGTATCCTTATAGGGATGGCATTGAATCTTATAAAGCTCTAGGGATCATTACCATTTTGACCACGGTGATTCTCCAAATCCATGAGCAGGGAATATGTTTCCATTTCCTTGTGTCCTCTTTTTTTCTTGAAGTAATGTTTTGTAGTTCTCTTTGTAGAGGTCCTTTACATTCTTTGTCAAACTGATTCCTAGGTATTTAATTTTCTGTGGCACAATTGTGAATGGGATCATTTTCTTTTATGTCTCTTTCTTCTCTTTCATTATTTGTATATAGGAAAGCCACCGACTTTTTGGGTATTGATTTTGTATCCTGCTACTCTACTATAAATGTCTATTGTTTCTAGGAGTTTTTTGATAGAGAGTTTAAGGTTCCCTAGGTATAATATCATATCATCTGCGAATAGTGATAACTTGACTTCTTCCTTGCCTATCTGGATGCCCTTAATTTTTTTTCTCTGATTGATATGGCAAGTACTTCCAGTACTATATTGAATAAAATAGGTGAGAGGAGGCATCCTTGTCTTGTCCCTAATTTTAGGGGAAGGCTTTCAATTTTTCTCCATTGAGAATGATAACTTGCTTGGGCTTTTGGTAGATGGCTGTAACTATCTTGAAGAAGGTTCAATCAATTCCCATTTTTGGAGGGTTTTAATCATGAACGTGTGCTGGATCCTGTCAAATGCTTTTTCTGTGTCTATTGATAGGATAATGTGGTTTTAATTTTTTCTCTTATTGATATGATGTATTATGTTGATTGACTTGCGAATATTGAACCATCCCTTGCATTCAAGGGATGAATCCTACTTGGTCGTGACATATAATCTTCTTGATGAGTCTTTGGATTCTGTTTGGTAGTATTTTGTTGAAGATCTTACGTCTGTGTTCATCAGGGAGATAGGTCTATAGTTTTCTTTCTTTGTGTTATCTCTCCCTGCTTTGGGTATGAGGGTGATATGTGCCTCGTAGAAGCTGTATGGGAGTGTTTCTGTTTTTCCTATTTCCTGGAAGAGCTTGAAAAGGACTGGCAGTAGGTCCTCCTTAAGGATTTGGTAGAATTCACTAGTGAATCCATCTGAACCTGGGCTTTTGTGTTTGGGTTGACTTTTAATTACTGTTTCAATTTCCTCTATGGTGATAGGCTTATTCAGGAATTGCAGGTCTTCTTGTTTCAGTTGGTACCATGGTTTCTTTGTTCAGTCATCAGTCTTGAGCTTACTGGTTGTTTCCATATTCTGGCTATTGTGAATAGTGCGGCTATGAAAATAAAGTGCAGATGCATTTTATTTTCATAGCTTTTTATTTTCATAGCATTTTTAGCACTTTTAGCACTTTTTTATTTCATAGCATTTTATTTTCATAGTGATTTTGGCTTCCCAGGTATATCCCCAGGAGTGGTATGGCTGGGTCAAATGGGAGCTCAATTTCTATTCTTTAGGAAGAAAGTCCATATTGTTTTACAGAAAGTCTGTACCGTCGACATTCCCACCAGCAATGGATGAGAGTCCCCTTCTCCCCCGTATCCATGCCAGCACTTGTTCTTACCCTTTTGGATATGCGCCAGTCTCTGTGGTGTGAGATGATATTTCATTGTCGTTTTGATTTGCATCTCTCTGATGATTAGTGATGATGAGCATTTTTTCATATGCCTTTTGGCCATTCTAATTTCTTCCTTGTCAAAGTTTCTGTCATTTCTTGTCCCCATTTTTCCATGGGGTTGACTGTTTTCTTCATGTAAAGTTCTACCAGTGCCTGTTATATTCTGGATATTAATCCCTTATCAGATGGATATTGGGTTAATATTCTTTCCCATTCTGTTGACTGTCTTTGTATCTTGGTCATTGTTTCTTTTGAGGTGCATAAACTTTTTAGCTTTATGTAGTCCCATATGATAATCTTTTCTTCTAGTTGTTTTGATAGTGGTGTTTTTTCTTTGAAGATGTCTTTAGTTTTAATGTTGTGGAGGGTTTCTCCTATATTTTCTTCGATGTACTTAAAGATCAGATTCTGGTCTGATATTGGGATATTTAATTAATTTTGATATGAATTTTGTTCATGGTATTAGACAAAGGTCCAAATTCACTTTTTACATGTAACTGTCCAGTTTCCCTGTAAGAGTCTTTCTTTTCCTTACTCCATTTTGGACTCTTTGCACCTTTATTAAAGATTAACTGATCATGTGTTTGAGGGTGGGTGTCAGGATACTCAACTCTATTCCATAGGTCCACAGGGATGTTTTTATTCCAAATCTATGCTGTTTTAATTACTACTGCTTTGTAGTACAGTTTGAAGTTGGGAAAGGTGATGCCTCCCTTAATTTTCCAAGAATTGCTTTAGCTATCAGTGGGGGTTTATTATTTCATATGAATTTCAGGAGTGTTTGGTCAATTTATTTGAAGAATATAATGGGTATCCTTATAGGGACCGCATTGAATCTGTACAAGACTCTAGGGAGTATTACCATTTTGACAATGTTAATTCTTCCCATCCATGAGCAGGGAATGTGTCTCCACTCCCCTGTGTCCTCTTTTATTTCTTGGAGCAGTGTCTTGTAGTTTTCTTTGCACAGGTCCTTTACACACTTGGTTAAGCTGATTCCTAGGTACTTGATTTTCTTTTTATGGATTTTTATGCAGTAATATTTATTGATAAGAAAAATGTGACATTTTACTGCGCACAGTTATTTCCTTGATGTCAGTGCTATATTAAAAGTAAGAGAATTCAAACCTTCCAAAACTTCAGGTTCCTTGTGTCGAGACCCTGCTGGGGTCCCCAATGATACCAGGAAACAACAATATCAGGAAACTTCTACCAACAATGGCGGGAATGGATGAAAACTCTCAAGTCCAGCGCAGTTCCAAAAGTCTTTTTTTCTAATTATCAATAATAAAGCAACCTCCACCACTACAATCCAAGATAATGGGATTCCCCAGACCTCTAGCTCTTGGTCAGGACCATGCACCTGGCCCCAAATCTCCCACCAAAGTGGATGATGTACATCAAGGCAGTCCCCTTATATATCCAAAAGTAATAATCCTATCTTCAGGGAGAGTAGTGCCAACAAATATCAACAAATCAGCTTCTAGGTGTAGATGTAGGGTGGTGCCACACTAGGGTGGTGCCACACTTGTTTCAGGTCTAAGCAAATGACCTGAAACATTTTGGGAAATGAGACCTATTCCCTTTCTCAGAGATTATCTCTATTATCAAAACACTGGGGACAGGGGTGGGGATCTGGTATAAAGAAATATATCTTACTGATGTATATTCATGGGGAGAAATACATCATAATTTAATGGGCTTCATGTAATTTAGATGGTACCCAGAGGTCCTTCTATTTTTATTCTGCACCAAGCTGATTCTGAATGTCTTGTCCTATGTTTACTGAAAGGGTTATGCTTGCCTGCTTGATGAGAAAACTAGTATAATCCTTTATTTAATCTTAAATGGTAGTCTCAATACAGTCAGGATGGTGGTTTCCTGGTAAATTCTAACTATCCCACACTGGGACCAGTGGGTATTAGGAGGAATTGTGCCCAATCTAGATATCATTGAAATCATAGTAGAGATTATAATATTTCAGTAGTTATTAATTTAGAGTCAAAATGATTCCTGTAATTGCCATACCCTCACACAGTGTTTACACAGAAGACAGAACTCATTTGCATGAACCCATGTAAATAGATTAAACTGTAAATAGATTAACCCAAGCTGCCCAGCACCTGTCACCCAACACCTGTGGTTGAAAACTCCAAGTCTAGGGGCTGTAGTGATAGCCCAGTGGATAGGCCATTTGCTTTGTACATGGCCGGTCCGTGCCGGCCCAGGTTCGATCCCCCGGCATCCCATATGGTCTGCTGAGCACCGCCAGGAGTAATTCCTGAGTGAAGAGCCAGGAGAAACCCCTGAGCATCGCCGGGTGTGACCCAAAAAGCAAAAATTAAAAAAAAAACTCCAAGTCTTCTGAGAATCTGTATGGGCTGCCTCCCCTCACTTCTCTTACTTCAGGAATCGCTAGTAACTGCACCCATGAACCGCCTCTGCCACATATAGACTCATCTGCTGGTCTTGTTCCAGAGACTCATAAATAAATCTTGAAAGACATCAACTAGCTGAAAACATTTCTCAGACACCAGTTACTGGCCAAGACATCCAAGACACTCTCAGAGTGGAGTGGGTCAGTCCTCCTACCTGGCATGCCACTCATTCCGATATCCCAAAACCACAGATTCCATCAGCTCAGGACTGAGATTCATGGAGAGCTAAACCTGCCAGAAAAACTTAGGTATGTGGATCCCTGTGGTTCAAAACTCCAAACTTTCTCAGTGTTAGGATGAGCTACCTTCCCTCACCTCCCTGTACTTCTGGAACCACACTCACGAACCAAATCCACCACTCCATTACATGTAAGCTAATGTACTGACTTTATTCCAGAGTCTTATAAATACATCTCCACAGATCAACTACTGCAAACATTTCTTGGGCACAGCTCAGTTAAAAATTTAATTACAGCTGGATTACCCAGTTAAAAATTCTGAGGCAACATCTCCAAATTCCATAACACTGAAAATCCAGTAATAGCATGCCAGGTTGGATGCAATGTAACATGAAGTCAACCAATCTCAATGAACAAAAACATGAACAGAGAAGACTTAATTTATACCAACATCCTAGTAATCCCTCAGATAAAACTTAATGTCCCCATGATGAGGAACAATTATTTTTACTAATTATCTTCCAAGGAAATATTTTTGATCATTTTGTTAGCCATTTATTGATAGAAAACAATGTAAAATAAATTTATTTTATTTTGTGGACATGCTACAGGGTCAGACTTGATGGTGGTTGGGAAAATGGAGACAATGGTGGAAGGAAAGGTGACAGAGATGGTGGGATGGTGTTGGAATATTGAATGCTGTAACAAATTGTCGTGATAACGTCGTAAGCCATGGTATTTAAATGATATAGTGGGTGGGGGGTGAAAATGAGAGAACTATGTGAGGACCTAATAAATATGCTCCATGTATTGTTTATAGGATACGATGCCACTATTTAACTTGTCTCTATATAGATTATGCACTAGCACTCAACTAATTAATTCCTAAGAACATCTTGATTAAATCATGGTACCTGAAATATAATTCCAAGTTTTAATAACTTTATTGCTTAGAACTAAACATAAGTCATTTGTTTTTATTTCCATTTAAAGTTCTTTTAAGGTTTCTTTAATGCTGATTAGTTTATTGCTGACTCACCGGCATTTTTTATGTTTCTGATATTCTCTGTAAATTTTTATGAGAAAGCTATTACTCTGGATAAAACTTTTAATGTAGTATATTAAGATTCCCAGGGGAAAAATAATTGCAAATATTTAGAGTATTCAAGTTTAATAACTCACTGAGGTAAAGCAGCTTTTAAAGATGTTCTAAAGCTGTTATAAGTTGTTATATTCTTTGTTTGATTCAGTTTACTCCTAATATATGTTATGATCAATGACCTTGATAGAAAGTGTTGACATACAAAGACAATGATGGTATCAGGCTCTTTGATGATGAGGTATGCTTTAACTCTGTACAACAGTTCAGTAAAACTTAAGACTAATCTTGCCATATTACCTATACTATGTTTTTAAAAAATAGATTCTTATTAAAAAAAAATCAAGGTAAAAGCCAACTTTCTTGAGGAAAAGAAGTGCTACAGACTCTGACTGATTTAAAAAGTTTAGACATCTCAACTCAATCACTAATGCAAGACATGTCATGGGAAGGTATTAAACAAGGGAGCCATCCTTGAGAGAAATTTCATGCAGCTGGAGAAAAGATGGATCCCAAGGATACGACCCTGAAAACACTGATTTATGAAGCCCTCAATCATATTTTTAATTACCTGGGTATGGGAGGTTTTGTATTAAAAAAAAAACAGATTTCACACTAAGTTGTGCTATGTAAGTAACTCTAGAAGTCAGGCAAGTTTTAATTAGCACACAAAAAAGGGAACTTCAATATAGAGTTAAAAGTGTAAAGATTGTTTGATTTCAATTCCTAGCTGCCTGGCTTTAAGTTCCTTCTCCAAGGTGGATGTTTCTAGATATACCTGAACACAACTGTGGGGAATGTGCAGAGGGGCCTCCAGAAATGTTCTGCTTTTATCATGATTAGAATGTCTATTTCCTTCCTTCCTTCCTTCTTTCCTTCCTTCCTTCCTTCCTTCCTTCCTTCCTTCCTTCCTTCCTTCCTTCCTCCCTCCCTTCCTTCCTCCTCCTTCCTTCCTTCCTCCCTCCTTCCTTCCTTCCTCTTCTTCCTTCCTTCCTTCCTCCTTCCTTCCTTCCTTCCTTCCTTCTTTCCTTCCCTCTTTCCCTCGTTCATTCCCTCCCTCCTTCCTTCCCTCCTTCTCTCTTTCCCTCCTTCCTTTCCTTCTGCCCTCCTTCCCTCCTTCCTTCCTTCCTTCCTTCTTTCCTTCCCTATTTCCCTCCTTCATTCCATCCCTCCTTCCTTCTTTCCTTCCATCCCTCCTGCCCTCCTTGTTTCCTTCCCTCCCTCCTTCCCTCCGTTCTTCCTGTCCTCCTTCCTTCCCTCCTTCCTTCCTTCCCTCCTTCTTTCCCTCCTTTCTTCCCTCCCTCCTTCCTTCCCTACTTCCTTCCCACCTTCTTTCCTTTCCTCCCTCCCTCATTCCCTCCTTCCTTCCTTTCCTCCTTCCTTCCTTTCCTCCTTCCCTCCTTCTTTTCCCTCCTTCCTTCCCTCTTTCCTTCCCTCCTTTCTTCCCTCCCTCCTTCCCTCCTTCCTTCCTTCCCTCCTTCCTTCCCCCTCTTCGCTCCTTCCTTCCTTCCCTCCTTCCTACATTCCTTCCTACTTTCCTTTTCTGCCTTTCCCTTCTACTCTCCTTAATACATTCCTTTATTTCCTTCTTCCTTTCTTCCTTCATTATACCCTTCCCTTTTCACTTCCTTTCCTCCTCTCCTTTCTTCTCTCCTTCCCTCTCTTTTTCTCTTCATGCTTTCATTTTTCTTTATTTTCTCTGCATTTCTTATATAATGAAAATGAAGCTCCAGCTTAGACAAGTTATTTCTTTTGAGGAAGGTCAGTCTCTTTCTACTATTGAGCAATTATTTATAGTGTGTATGGAGTAAATTATACCTGATTAAGATTTTATTAATACATAGAACAAGAAATGTTAAAAATAAGTGAATATTTTGAAATTTGCTAGGTTAGTAAAACTGCAGTCTGTATAGTTTTAAGACATGTTTTTGTCCATTAGAGAATACATTGTAGCCATATGTGATATAGCCTTATCTTGTTGGGTGTGGTATTAAAACTATTATTAATAGTACTTCATAGTATTTTTCATTAGTGACCATAAAAGATCTTAGCACTAAGGAACATGTAAGCACACTTTTGTTCTGTGAAGGTAGGAATTAAACTTTTGATATTAGAATGGGCTCTAATAAAGTTATCCTTAAAATGAGTTACACAATAATAATATACAAAACAACCCACCTTGGAAACAGATGACCAAACATGTGTAAAGTTTTGACCAAAGTATTTATGAAAATAGTTTTAAATTATATCAACAAAAATATTGAGCCCATCTGCTGTTTTAATGTAATAATATATTTATCATTTTTAATGTATTTTTTGATATTTTTATTTATATTAGGCACCATACCTTACAATACTGCTACTGGTGGGTTTATAAGTACAGGCCTCCTCCAGAGTGCCCATACCCCATTTCCTGCCCCTAAGCTTAATCCCTCTCCCCACCCCCACACACATATACCATTCTCCAGCATCTGTTCTGTAGAAAAGCTCTCAGGGTGTCATGTTCATTTCTAAAATATTTTTTATTAATTAAAGAACCATGATTTTCAAAGTTACTGATAGTTAGATTTGAGGCAACACATTTGAAAATGATTGTTTTTATTGAATCATCGCCTTGAGATAAGCAATAAGATGTCCATGAGGGTTTTAGTTATAAAATGCTCCAATACCGATCCTCCCCCAGTGTACACTTCTTGCCACTAATATCCTCAGTTTTCTTCCTTCTACCCCCACCTTCCCATCTCTTTTCTCATCAATATAATTCAAGGTGCTGGTACTATAAGGTTCTCATGTACATCCATTATCCCTTTACCTACTTGGCACTCAGTTCTTGTCCAGAGTGATTTATTTCCAACTGTCATTGTAATAATGGCCCTTCCTCTATCTTAACAGCCCTCTCTCCCTTTCCTCCACTTGTGACAAGCTTACAACTGTGGGCCAGTCCTCCTGGCCCTCTTTTCTATTGTTCTTGGATAATAGTTCCACACTGTGTGTTTTTCCTATCCCACAAATGAGTGTAATCATTCTGTGTATGTCCCTCTCCTTGTGCCTCACTTCACTCATCATGATACTCTCCATGTTCATCCATTTATAAGCAAATGTATGACTTCATTCTTCCTGATGGTTTCATAGTATTCCATTGTAGTCAACACAACCTTAAAATTTGGCACACTAATAAGAATCCACTTGTTTTATTGAGTGTTTTTTTAAGCCAATAAGTTTTTATTCTAGGTTTTGATTCACCTTTTCAGTCTTCTGGTGAGTTTACATCCTACATATGAAGCAAAGGGAAAGTATGGAAAAATATTATCTCCATTATCATACTTTCATTATCATACTTTTATATCATACTATCAACTTTTACTAAGTTGTACAATAATGTTGGTAGAGAAATGTCACTGAGAGAAGTCTCAATATATTGTATTTGTGTTTCAGCTTCTGACATGGCAGCAGAACAGGGACAGATTCTCGTGATAGCTACGGCAGCTGTTGGTGGATTCACCCTCCTCGTCATCCTTACTTTGTTCTTCTTAATCACTGGGAGGTAACTAAACATACCTCTGTATAAGATTGTTTTCCAGATTTGTGACTAACCATTTCGGTCTTTATTCTAATTTCTTTAATGTAACAAAGCATGCCTCCGAAAAAAAGTATCAGAGTGAATTCAGCTGCCAGAGAGCCTATATGGCCAAAGAACCAAGATAGATGACAGTTATCTGTCTTAACAGGTTCCTCTATAGTGACACAACAAGAGAATTGATTAGAAAAATACACTGAAAGTTGTGCATGATAAACTCCTACTAAATGAGTTAGTTCTGAGTTTTTTCTATTAACTAGTTTAACTTATACTATAAATGGAAATATTCTTGGGAAGAAATAATATAACAAGAAGATGAAGAAATTATTATTTTTTTTTTGCTTTTTGGGTAACACCCGGCAATGCTTGGGGGTTTCTCCTGGCTCTGCACTCAGGATTTACTCCTGGAGGTGCTATGGGGACCATATGGGATGCCGGAGATCAAACCCGGGCCGGCATGGGCTGGCCGCATGCAAGGCAAATGCCCTAACCTCTGGGCTATCACTCTGGTCCCAGAAATTACTTAAAAGGAGCCGGTGCAATACTACAAGCAGGTAGGGCGTTTGCCTTGCACATGAATTCAATTCCTGGCATCCCATATGGTCTCTTGAGCACCACTAGGGTAATTCCTGAGTGCAGCGCCAGGAGTAACCTGAGCATCCCTGGATGTGACCCAACAAGCAAAAATAAAAGAAATTTCTTAATTAGGAACCTAATATTATGTATCAGTGTTTGTTTTTATCCACTAAATATTGAAAGTATAAACATTAGTATTATGTAATTGGTTTCATTCATCTGTTTTTATTTGTTTTTTTATCTTTTAATCTTGGTGATTTTTAATATTTGAAAGATATGAAATAAAAAAAAAAACAAAAGGTCCGTCCCACCGTGCCTCTCCCACCCGGTTCCCCCTTCCCAGCCCTGCTATAGCTATTTAGGATAAAAAATAAATAAAATAGGAAGACATCTAAAATTTTTGCGGGGTGGTCAAATGCTTAAGTTCTCAGCATTTGATTTCTATTTTCATGATGATTTGGAATGATAATGAATTAAAATTGTGTATTTTTAAGTTATTGAATTATTAGTATGAACCTAGTACTAACAAAACAGAGACATGAGTGATGTTTTGAAATCCATAGTCTGGAGGGAAGGAAAAGAAAAAGAGAGAGAGAAAGGGAAAGAAATAAAGAACCTGCCATGGAGGAGGGCTGGGGAGAGGGGAGGGAAACGGGGACGTTGGTGTTGGGAGATGGGCACTGGTGGCGGGATGGGTGCTGGAACACTGTATGACCAAAACCCAAATATGAACTTTTTAATTGTATATCTTTGTAATTGTAAAAATAAAAAAAAACAGAGACATGAATGAAGATAGTTTGTATGAATTAGTTAAGTGAATATTTCCTATTATTTTGGATATACATTTTATCATAGTTTTAAACATTTTATAAGAAAATTATTCCTTCTTTATTATTGAGAGGAGCACAGAAAAATACCTGGAGATTTTTCTTGATAATCTAAATACACACATACTGCAAAATGCCAGTGTTATGATTTAAAATTGTAATAAGAATGCTCGAGCAATGCACATTCATGCTGACCCCAGCTAAAGTACATCACCACTAATGAAAAATCATAATATATTATAATGAGCAAAAATAACAAATAGTTACCTTCAGGGGCAATAATTCAGTGAACTGTAAATTCAAGTTGTTTTATTCATTTTTAAAACTATTTATATTTAATAGTTTATTAAAATTCATAAAAAATTACAGAAGTGTGCACCTATGAAAAATAACTTATCTATAATTTTGACAGTCCACTAAAGGTGTAGATCAATAAATTGAAAAATACTTAGAATGCACTTATGAAGCACCAGTCCCTGACAAAAACTAATTGCCACATGTTAAAGGTATAATAGATTTAATGGTAGCAAACCAGCTCTTATAGAAATTATCAAAATACAAAGAAGCACATGAATATTCTAATTGACTGAATGGAAATGCTAACTCCTTATGAAATTAATTGGAAAAGAGTTGTTGACATATTTTTGTGGGTTACTTAAAAATTTATGTTACAAATATACTAATTTTGCTCCTATATTAGCTTCATGTATGTCAGAATATTTTGGGAAACTGATTAATTATTAGAATACTAGCTACAGTAGCAAGAGGGGGAAATATTTAACAATAAGCTGGAAAGAAAGATAAATTAATCCTAATAAAATAGGTATGTGGGCATTCCATGGTCCTAATGCCAGGAACCTGCCTCAGTTAGGTCCCTGTGTTTGTCCACATTTGTAAAATTTATTTTGAAAATATTGAGTAATGAAAATGCTGAGAATCAGTGTTAGCAATAGAAAAGTTGGTTAGAAAATAGAAGAGAAACTTCCCCCAGGTGCTAGAGAGATAATACAGCATGCTGGACACTTATTTATCACATGGCTGACCTGAGTTCAGTCCCCAGCATCCCAGGTACTCCCCCACTACCACCAGGAGGTAACTCTTGAGCACACAGCCAAGAAAAACCCCTAACCAGTACCAGGTGTTTCCCAACAACACCCCTCCCCAAAAAAAAAAGGAAAAAAGAATTTCTCCCAGGAGGGAGAAACTTAGTACAGGTTAAATATGATTCCATTTGTGTGTGTGTGTGTGTGTGTGTTTTCTTTTTAAAATTCTTTATAGCACAACTGGGTCTTTGTGCTTCTTATGAAGAATTCTTGGAGGATTCCCATTTCTCTCGAAGTAATATCCTGTTAATTTATGTGCCTATTGTGCTATTTAAAAGATTAGCATCTTTTTTTTCCGAACTTATTTTTTTTATTTTTACAATTACAAAGATATACAATTAAAAAGTTCATATTTGGGTTTTGGTCATACAGTGTTCCAGCACCCATCCCGCCACCGGTGCCCATCTCCCACCACCAACGTCCCCGGTTCCCTCCCCCCCCTACCCAAGCCCTGCTCCTTGGCAGGTTCTTTATTTCTTTCTCTTTCTCTCTCTCTTCTCTTTTCCTTACCCTCCAGACTATGGATTACAGAACATACATTAAAGGGTTGTCATGTGTATCTTTTTGCATCTATTTAATTAAAAGATTAGCATCTTTTAAAACCATTTAGGCTGGTGGAAACTTTCTGTTTATTTAAGACAGTTTTGATTGTGTATTTCACCTTATGTCCAGGTACTGTCCCATTATCTTTATTATCTTTTAGTCTCCTGTGAGCCCAAGGCTTGGATCAGAATTTATGGTCTTGGGGAAATTGTAATCTTCCCCAGTTTCACAAAGTACCCAGGAATTTTCAAGATGCTTAAAATGTAAGATGGGATCAGTATAGAATGGAGCTGCTTGAGGGAGCTGTAAGGAGAAAGGAAGGCTTCTTGTTTACCATTGCCTTTAGACACGCTAGTGTAGGAACTTCGATTTCTCTCACCATTGACTTCAGAGCTAACTGCTGTCAGCCCTTGGTCCTCAATAAAGTGCTGAGGCAACCATCTCTTAGAATGGATAGAAAACAAATTTTGGAATCCCTAAATCATCTAGACATTAGGTTGAAAAAAAAAATTTTTAAATATTAATGCATGCTTTGAAAATATAGTTGGTAAAAAAGTGAAGAAAAACTCTTGAGGCATGAGGGTATTTGTTTGTTTGTTTGTTTGTTTCAAAGGAGTGTGAAAATCCTAATCTTATTTCCCTTCTTAAGAGATGTGAGAAGAAGGCAACAAAATTTAGGAAAAGGGAAATGAAGGAAACTTATTTTAGGAACAGATTAAAGATACCACTATAGAGAAAAGAAGGAAAAGAAGAGAGAGGAAAAGACATTTTTATGTACCATGCCACAACACACTAGCAATTCGACTATGTTCAAGGAAAAATACCATCTATGGGTTGTGACAAGCTCTGCCAATGTTACTAGGAAAATGTTAAGTAGATGAATAAATTCGTTCATTGCCATTTATGACGCAGAGTGCTGCCCATGTGTTATGAAATTAGGAACATTCAGATTTATCTTAAAAAAATACTCTTTTGGGGCTGGAGAGATGACTCAATAGGCTGCTGTGAATACTTTGTGCGGTGATGCCCTGGGTTTGATTGCTGGCTCTGCAGGTTGACCTGAACCTGTGGCGTGTGACTCATCCCCACCACACAAAAGTTTTTGTCATAAATTAGCATGAAACTTAAAGACAACAATAAATGCCTCCCGCCCAAACCCTCCCAATCATTTCATTGCTAAAAGTTGTTAAAATGTAAGGGATTTTTTAAATGTGATCTTACTCTAGAAAAATCCACACTATACTAACAAAAATGGGATTATCTAGGTATGATGACTAATTTGTTGTATATGATATGCCAAATTCCAGTAACAATTATATTAGGTCATTCCCATGACCTAATATAATGGTTTGAGGCTCTTTATGTTCCTGTAGCAAGCCGATGCCCCTGGCTCTACTGGCATGAGACAGGACATATGGAGATATTACTGGTTCCCGCTCTAGCAAATAGATGACCAACGGGAAGATCGTGATCGTGATCGTGATGACTAATTTGATTCAGAAGGATTTTCATTTTCTAATCTGAAAGCTCCTTTACAAAAGTTGGTGGTGATGTCCGGAGGATAATTCTATTTAAAGAGTGAGGTCATTTATCCCAATTTAAATGACTACCTCTAAATTCATAGTGGTACTTTATTAAATGATATTTTATTTAGTAAGGAATGAAAATCACTTGATCACTTGACATCCCGTTATTTGTTGATTTGCCTAGCAGGCCCCAGTAACATTTCCATTTGACCCTATCATGAGCCAGTGTAGCCCAATGGCGTCGGAAATAAACAACGTTTATTTCCCCTGAATAAAAATATAGCAAATATGTTTTTAGTTTATTTTATATTGTATATATTTTAGAACAAGTTATGGGTTTATTTCTTCAGCACAGTGTGATGAAAGTACAACATATGCACATGGAAAAGCTTTTTATTAAAGCAACAAGAATGTTGTCTTAACACATAATATGATAAATGTAAAAAAGTAAAATTTGAGTCATTGTAGACTAATAAAATTGAGATTTCTAATCTGAAAGTTTAATTTCAGATTAGAATTCTGAAATTCTAAATTCAAAGTGGTACTTTATTAAATAATGTTTTATTTAGTAATGAATGAAAGTCACTTGATCACTTGACATCCCGTTATTTGTCGATTTGCCTAGCAGGCCCCAGTAACATTTCCATTTGACCCTATCATGAGCCAGTGTAGCCCAATGGCGTCAGAAATAAACAACGTTTATTTCCCCTGAATAAAAATATAGCAAATATGTTTTTAGTTTATTTTTATATTGTATATATTTTAGAACAAGTTATGGGTTTATTTCCTCAGCATAGTGTGATGTAAGTAAAACATATGCACATGGAAAAGCGTTTTATTAAAGCAACAAAAATTGTCTTAACACATAATATGATAAATGTAAAAAAAGTAAAATTTGAGTCATTGTAGACTAATAAAATTGAGAGATGAACTCAAATGTTATGTTTATTTGGGATCCCTGAAATAGAATTTGCATTCCACTTCAAGAAAGAATTTAATGATGAGGACAAATTTGAACTAAATCATTTTCGAGTACTAATTTTCAATGTTTAAAATTTATATGACACCAGAAACTGCTTTAGCATTCTACATACAATTCCACTTTAATTATATAAAATTAAAAAGATCATTTTGAAGTATCTCTTGAGTACTTTGGTAAGGGAGCAGCCACTGAAAATTATCCTGTGAGAACGCTAAAGTAGTCTTTCAAAAAATGCTCAATTTCCCATAAGATTTGAGGCAAAATTCACCCTGAAAAAATTTGATTATCTACCGAAGATATATTTTGTTTTAACCATATCTAAGAAACAATTTGATGAACTGTCAAATGATAAGGTTGCTAATGAGTTTATTCATATTTAAATCATGTGATATAAATGCCTTCCTCTGGTCTTTGAAGCATGATCATTCAATAGAAAAAGAACATGTCTCTCCCGAATTTCTATATAAAAAAAGTCTTTTTTATGTGTCACTAAAAAATGACAGTTAAATTTCTTAGATTCTAACAAACTTTTTTTTTAAGTTGTGAGTGTTTATGCTTTCCCCAGCTTGCTCTCACTATTGAAAGACTGCATATTGTAATTCATAGTAAAATAGTTTTTGGATTCATATTGATTGAGCAAAAGTGGATTTTTTCCCCTAGCTCTTGGGATTTTGAGAATTGTATGAAAGATCTGCACTAATGACTCAGAGATTTAAGTTAGGATGGACCTTCTTAAGCTGGAGGCACGCAGACAGTAGCTACAGTAGCTAAGTCTGGGTCCTTCCCAATGGCCAGGCTTTCTCCTGTGAATGATGTCACTCACCTGCCCCTTGATGTCCAGACAGTGTGTGACAGTATACTTCCTGTTTCTCATTTGTTCATTTGCACCGTATGATGAGCTGATATTATTCCTTTGCTATTCTCTAACCAGTGTATACTTTCCTAGCCTTCCAAAACCTGTCACCTGTGTCCTCTAGCTGGGCTTGCTGCTCCTTTACCTGATGCTGACACTCTATAGCATTGTACCCCACTAATTCCCTGTCCTCTGAGCTTTTCTTAGTCTCTGGCCATGACCACGAGTGCATAGATGAGATACATTCAGACAAATATCTGTCTGGATTAGGTGAGGGGTGCAAGAGGGCCTAGCTTGCCTGGGAGATTCCTTTTACCTGTGCCTGTCTCTCACCCTGAGCCATAACACTGTCTATTTTGATTGGATGCATTTTTCAGGAAAGATTTAAAATGAACAATTAAATTAACTAGTCCACTTGGTGCTCCGCCCCTCCACTCCTGATGCATCAATATCACATAATCAGCCATTCCCTTTCATATTTTCATTTTAATCTGAGTCTAATTTTGATAAGTGGAATTTCCTCATTTCAAAAAGTGGTATCTGTTGTAAGAATTTCACTGTGTGTGATATGTGTAGTTTGTGTTCTCAACAAGCATATTTCCAAAAATAAGAGTCTGTTTACCTTTGTTAAAGGTGTCAATGGTACATAAAGGCCAAAATGAAATCAGAAGAGAAAAGGAGAAACAACATGCAGAATGGACATTGTAAGTGAAGCAGTTACTCTTCCATCATTTTATATTAGTCCAACATTTCAAGAGTTCATTTTGACATATATCTGCTGAGTTGATGCCACTAAAAAAGAGACAATTCCAACCTTCCAGTATTAAGACTTTCCATCTGGCTTCTAGGTTTGTTGGTAGAAATTGCACCTGCTTCTCAGTAAGAGAAAATACCTTTTATTCTAATTTCTGCTTGTTGGAAAATATGACTGAATATGCTAAAAATACAAGAAAACTGATTGTGTTTAGTTACTTACCATTCACAATGGCTTCAGTACTTGAGTTTGTTTAGTGGAGCATTTGGCACAAAAATATAAAGAAATTCTTATTCCTTCTGGTAAGGACTGTCATTTAAACATATTACAAATCAATTTACAATTCATTAACACAGAAAAAGAAAATCAGCTCCTTAACTCTTAGAATATGTATGAAATCCTTGAACTGACTAGAAGGTTATATTCATTTGAAGAATCTCATCCCAAGCAAGCTATAATTACCACTATAGTTGGTTTGATAATTGCCACCCTCTCCTCCCAACACCCACCTCAACCTCCACCTCCAAATGGCAAACTACCTTGTCAAGATAGTTTCTCTGTAGTGAGACACTGAATTAACAAGAAAGGGAGGTTCTCTAATTAAGCACAGTATAGAGATAATACATGAAGCAAGGTATTTAACTATTTTCTCCTCTGCTTCAAGTTGAGCATAGGGAATAAGGGTCTTTAATATCTGTACCGCTCTAAGAGAAGGAAAGAATTTGACTGAGGAGATTATAAAAAAAGGCATTGTTGGGAGGTATTGCTAAGGCTCACCTGGTTTCTTATTTATTGGTTTTAATCTACATCAAAATGTTCCACCCTCATTTATCAAATCCCTTACTCAAATGACCCAGTGCAGGGCCAAGTCATGCATTTTTAGCAAGTCTCAAATTTTAAACAGTAAATTTGTGGCTCTTAATTTCTTAATTTAACAGTAACTTTGAGGCTTTTAATTTCTTAATTTAACAGTAAATTTCTAGCAGGGTAGAGAGCTTATATTGCCCATACAAGGCATAGGCTGGGCTACACAGTCTGCAAACATGCATAAACGTGAATGGAGACACCAGGACAGATAACTTATGCCAAAGGAGCTTATAATTCACTGCTGGGAATTTAGCACAAAACGAAGAAGGAAAGGATTCTCCTGAGTTATTTATTATCTGTTTCCCAACTAGTGCTTTAGCATAAACCAAGCCAGATGGCCTCAGCAAGAGGCCATGAAAATAACCTCAAGCAGCCAAGGAAATAGAAGACAGATAACAAACTTAAGAAGATAAGAATAAGTTAAATAAATAAGCAGCTATTTCAAATTGAAACTGTTAATTTTTTTCTGTGCTACATGTATTGCACTTATAAGAAAACAGCGTTGGGCCAGAGAGAAGAGAGAATCAACTTTAGGATAAATGTCTGAGTACTGGGCATCCAACTCTTCATTTTAAATATTCACATAAGTTCTATGCTTATTAATATACTCTCAAACTAAATGACTGTTTTTTCCTGCTGCAGTGCGTTTTCCAGGAATTAAGACATACATAGATCCAGATACTTATGAAGACCCATCCCTAGCAGTTCATGAATTTGCAAAAGAAATTGATCCCTCAAGAATCCGCATTGAGAGAGTTATTGGGGCAGGTAAACTTAAAATTTACACTATGAAGATGATTTTCTGTGGTTTTATAACTGGTTTATTAATGTAATATTTTAAACATTAGTCATTTAGTAATTGAAAACTAAGAAATAAGAAATGAAACTCATCTATTTTATTTTTTTAAAGTGTAGTATGTTAAAATCTATAGTACTATACTTACAAAAAAGAAAGTTCCAAACAATGAGAAAATTTGCAGAAGTTACTCATAATAAGAGGTGTTCCTTCTTCAGTATGAAGATAAATTACAGTGAAACTAGAGTGATTTGGGAATTTATCTTGAAAATGCAACTTCAGGAATTTGTAATAGGTTATTAAAGATGTACTCAAGCTCCAATACATATAGGCATATCCTATAATTAGTATTCATATTGAAGACCTTCAGGCTCTACCAATCTTGTAATGTTCTAAGATTCATAGTAAAATTTGGGTCAATTCAATAATGTTTTATACCATTTTAATGCAGATTAGTAGTATTCTCTATATAGAACATTAACAAACTCAGAATACTATATTATTTAACAATTCTTGATAGAATTTATAATTATTTTACAAATTAGTCCATAAGAATTTGCTCTGTATATATGTACTGTTTATATATACATATATTTGTATATATGTGTATATATGTATATATAAGTATATATGTGTGTGTATATATACCACATTGTATATTATATTGTATATATGTGTATATTATATTGTATATAATATATGTATGTATATAATATATGTGTATATTATATTGTATATAATATATGTACATATACCACATTGTATATGTATATGATATATAATATATACATATATAACAGATTAAGCCAATGCAACAATCATAGAATAAAGATTTATTTATCTTTCAAATCCTTGACCTAAGGTGAATAGTCCATGCTGGCAGAGTAGTTCTCATTCAGGAGGTCTCAAAAGGCCCTGAGGTTCTTCTACTCTTTGTACTAGCTTCTCCTATTATGTGATTATGTGGTCTAACCCTGAGCTATCAAAGCTAGGTCAGAAATACATTTGTCCTCCATTAGTGAGGAGGAATGAAGAGCTCAGTCTCTAAGTCTATAAGGAAGACACCTAGAAATTCACTCTTCTGTTCACATTGACACTCTTTATGCAAGCATTTTGAACTTTAATCTCTGACAATAAAACCAGACAAAAACAGTGTGAGGGAAGATGTGTTACTAAATAGAAGAGGAAACTAGATCTCAAAGTAGGGGTGCTGGTCTAGTCTAAGATACTCCATGTAACCCACTGCCAAGATCTGAGCAGACCAAGTACTGACCATAACAGTCAATTAGTCTTTGCTGAAGACAAACTAAGCAGCTGAAGATTCCTTTGCTCCTTTAAACATCCCGTTTTTATCCAAGAACCACTTCCATAATTTGCAGAGACTAGTGGAAAATGAAGATGGATGGTCCCTTGAAATCACCCAGCAGGAGAATAGTCTCAGAATGATCTCGCTCATCTGTGGATTAAGGAAACCTCATTAGAAATGAAGAGCAGAACTGGTCTTTATTAGGAAGCTTGACACGGGGGTAGGGGTGACAAGTTTTGAAAGGAACACTAGGACAGTGGGAGGAGGGAAGTGACTGCTAGAGAGGCAAGCTCTGGGGAATGGGGTGGAACTGTGGACATTGTTGGAGGGTAGTGGGCTCTGGTGAAGAGATTACTGTTGGAACAATAGACACCTGAAAATCAAGCATAAATACCTATGTAATTCACAGTGATTCAATAATTTTTTAAAATAAAAGATTTAAAACTACGTAATATTTGGGGCTAAATGTTACTACAGTGGATAAGACACTTGCACATGACTGACCCAGGCTCCATCCCGGCCTGCTATGTGTTCCCCTGGCACTCCATATGGTCCCCCAAATGATTGCTAGGGGAGATCCCTGAGTGCTGAGCCAGGTATAAATCCCTGAAAATAGCCCAAAACCAAACAAATGAAAATATAATTATATAACTCAGGATAGTGACAACTGAGGATTAAATAAATTGCACCCTGATTATCTCAATGTTCTGAGTGGCTCAGCCCATTGAACTGTTTCCCAGCTAAAACTGAGAACTAACAATGCTTCTAGTTCCTTTAGAGAACATTTTTAGAGAGTACTTTGATGTCAGTTTTGTTTCCTAAACATAGTAGATAGCTCATTTTTTACATGGCTACTTCCTCTGATAATCAACACCAGGGTTCTATATACGTAACCCTAATACTTATATGGAAAGAGGCTGTCTTGTCACAAAAAAAATAGTGAGGCCCAGTAATAAATCTGGGTTCTCTAGCCACTTTTGCTGAACATAAAGCACATAAAAAATATCTTTTTAGAAAGGTAGTAAAGACTTAATTGAAGTTTTGTGTTATCATTGTATACATTTTGTTTAGGGATTCATTGTTAAGACAGCTGAGAAATACTGAAAAGAGGGTATCCGGTTCCAATGTGCCCTTTATTTAGTTTGCTCTCTCTGGTCTTAGAAAAAAAATAGTAGTAACTGTAATTATTTAGGTTGCCTCCTACCCTCTTCCCCCTACCCCTATTCCATTGTTTCATCTCCATTTCCTCATCATCACTGTGAAGAAGTATTTTTTGAAGTGTAAATTAAATCACTTAAAGTGACCTCTTAGTGTGGATAGTGAGGTGAGGTAGAGTGAAGCTGGGAAGAGACTGACATCATGTTAACTAGCAGGGACGAGATTTTAAGTCAAATTAAGACTGGACAGTAGCAATAGAGAAAGGTATCCAGATTCACAATCCCTTGCTGAAGAAAATTTCTCTAAAACCTACATGTTTATGGAGGTTTTTGGTGGAGAAATAGTTAACAATGGCTTTTCAGTTGAGAGTTTTTAACCATTAAATATCACATAAATTAATTACTAAAAATGGACCCCCCAAATAGCCACATTAAAAAGTTAAGCAAGCAAAAAAGTATGGGAAGTAATATCACACCTAAGTCCATAAAACTATTTCAGCGTGTCACTAAACGAATGTTTTTTATGGTGCTCTTAAAAAAGGCACCATACTAATTGATCTTCTCATATTAAGTCACTGTGCTCATCAAAGTTATATATATTTAACTTATCTTCAAAACCACTGTCCTGGTATTTTCAACTTTGTCGCTGTCCAAATGATATGCAATCATTTCTTAAGAAAAATAAGTTTACCCATATCAGTGTTTCGTGTCATCTTCTTAAATTTTCTTCTATTTCATTAAAAATTTTGGTTCTAAAGAAACTATTTTCTAGTACTGTTTTTGTATACCACTATTCTATTTGTAATGACACTTTATCATTGTTCATCAATACAAACCTGAATTTCCATGAAAATGCACATTTCCATTTAAATGAAGAGAGCAGCTCTGTTGCATAGGCGACTATCAAGATCATCTAGCTCCTTTGACTTTTGCATCATAAAATGAGATACTGTGGCCAAGCCACAGTAAACCAGAAATTCCCAGGCTAAAAGAGCCAAGTCCGATTAGAGTACAATCATTATTTTACACAAAATTTGAGAGATAATGAGAAAGCTGGTAAACTGAATTTTTAATCATTGAATGAAAAAAGGTCAGTGAAAGGCTATTCCTTTCTCAGGGCAGCACGGAACCTAAATGATTATAAGAAAAGCTTGCAAAACAGGGTATCTATAATTTTGAAACATAATTCTATTGAAGAAAAAAAAACCATTTTGTTTCTCAAAGCCTACAGTGCACCTTCTTATTTTGACCTTCCTTCTTTCCTAGTCTCAATGGGAATGCGTAATATCTCCCTGCCATTCATATTCTATCCCTTTATCTCTTATAAAACTCATTATTCCCTCCACTATCAGCCTTCCTTTCCTCCGGCTTAGTGTCACCATATTTTTTTCTTTCCTAGAATAGTCCAGAAAGTTTTACTGTTGGTTTTTAGCAATCATCTGCAGGTAAAAGAAAGTCAAAAGGACAGCCAACATATGAAAAGTGTTACACATGTGATTTATTCAGCCTAACATTTGGTTCTATTATTGCCATCTCATACAGGATCCTCTTTGCCCTTGATGATGTGCAGGGCACAAGAACTACTCTTTGTGCATCTCCCAAGTTCCTGGCCGTCTCCCCCAGCTTTTTTTATCTATTCTAAAATCTATTTTTTGTTATCTTAAAGAGTCTTTATTTTTTTTTATTATACAACCTGTTTTTTTTTCCTCTTCTACAGCTTTATTATACTGTCTTGCTACATAATAATGAGAAATGTAGGAGGCATTTCCTTATGTGTTTCACAATTTATTTTTTACAAGAAAAAATTTAGGTTTATGGTCAATTTCTTCTAGATATTTAGATAAGATGATCTTATCAGATGCAAGTTTTTGTCTTGTGCATCATTAAAAGGAATTATAATAAAGGTCATATTTTCTTTTCTATTCCAAAACTCCTTTGCTCAATAAATAGAGTACATACAGAATCAACAACAGATTCTGACAACTTTTTAATGTGGAATTTAGTTTTCTATACCAAATGATACAGTGAAAAATATGAGCTTTACCCATTCTCTATAGATGTTAGTGTATGATCAAGAAAATATACAAAGTAAAGTCAGACAGACTAAAGTATAATCATAGCATTGCTACTAATTCA
The DNA here is from genome assembly GCA_021461705.1 of Cryptotis parvus. Taxonomy (NCBI): domain Eukaryota; kingdom Metazoa; phylum Chordata; class Mammalia; order Eulipotyphla; family Soricidae; genus Cryptotis; species Cryptotis parvus. The sequence continues at coordinate 109,986 of JAJIBD010024558.1, read as the reverse complement.
TCCCGTGAACTTCAAATTAATAATCTATTAGAAATTTGGTTAGCTGAACTAATGAATGTATATTGTAATACATTCATTATAATATGTGTCTTGCAGGATTAGTGGAAGGATTAGGTAATGTATAATGATACATACTGAGGCAATATTATACAACAGATACTAAATAAAATGATAGAATCCTGACAGCTATGTTAAAAATAAGTAGTTTCTATATTCAGTTGAGATATCTGAAAAGAATGATCCTTCATGCCCAAGACCCAAAATAATTTATGACAAAAATCTCTATTCATAAGCTATTAAAAAAATTAATGCCTTAGATAATTGAACAATAGTAATTTTCACAGATGGCTGAAAATTAATCATTAAAAATGGAAACATTTATTTTTGTTAGTGCATTAATAGATCTACCCATATCAACTAATTCTTTTGAAGTTCTATTTGTGTGTTTATAGACATGTTTATTTTTGGTCTCAATCTAACACAAAATTTGAAGAAATGCATTTAACTATGTATTTTATAAAGACTATGTGTGTATGTGTATAGGACGATAAAATACAGATCCTAATACATGAGAGTCAAGTATGTTACAACTTACATATTTCAAAATCTATTTACACATCTTAATACAAAATCATTGTAAGCAAATTTTATCAGTTTATTCTTGGTACTTCTAAGAAATTAAGACATTAATTTTTCAGAAATACAACTTTGTATAAACAAGCATAATAAATTTTGTAGTTTCTATACTTATATTTCAACACTCACATTATTGCAAAATTTTACTTTTCTCACCTCACAAGGGTCTGAGATAAGTAGAGACAAATAATTACAAATCAATAAAAATGTGTAAATGAAATGTAACAGAATTGCTTCTAAACATAGCTTTCCAAAGATTTGGCATCCTCATGTTCTTCCATCACTCTTTAAAGCAGATTTTGGTCTGTCAGGAATTGAACCTAGGCTCTCACAAATGAGGAACTTATATTCGACCACAGAGATTCTTTGTCCATGCTTTCTAAACAATGTTTTTAAATAACCATGTTTATGTAGTAATCAGCAAAATTCTAATGTGGAGACTAACAACACATTAATCTAATAAAATCAAATGTTTAATGTATTCTAAGGAAAGTAAGGGGAGTAAATTCATAGAGGACAGTGTTAAAGTTGAAGTTGTAGTGTTTTATATTAATTACTTGACAAAACAGACAAAAACTATGGAATTTGTATAGAACTATGCTTTTGCTTCCATGGTAAAATACAAAAAAAAATATTGCAATGACATTTTATTTTTACTCCTTAATAGAGCTTGGTTTGAAGTTTTGGTTTTTACATATGACATTAGTATTTCAAACTTTTTTCCTTACATTTTTCTAATTTTTGTAATCATTAAATATTTGGTGAGATATAGAAAACTTGACACACATTATTAAAAGTGCTTTTTCAAGTATGTGACTATTACTTTATTACTTAATATTACAATGTTTTTATTTTAAAACTCATTATTAATCTGTTACTGGCCTAATTTTCAACTAAATTTTATCTTAAGTATGTAAATAGACAAGAAACTTTTTCCACATATATTTCTATACATATTCTAAATATTTCCATATATAGTCTATATTATTTCCATACATATAACATATATATTTACATATGTTCTAAATATAAATATTTCTATATATTCTGTATATACCTTTTCTATAAAAATATAATAAATATTCTGATTTATTCATAGGACTTGGACTGTCTAACCCCTAGATGAATGAGGAACTACTATAGTCATCTGTTGCTGCAAAACAAAAATGGCTAAAACTAAAACAAATACATCTTCTGTTATAGTTCCTATGGGGGTCAGTAATTCAGACATGCTCCTGCAGCATTTTTGACAAGGTTGCAATCAGTGTATAAGATAGGGTCATTATCTTATCTGAAAGTTGAACTGGTCCAGTATCCATTTTCAAGCTCACATAGCTTCTGTCATGCTACAGTCTCTGTAGTGTTACTTGCCGCAGGTCTTAAATTACCACTGCCTATTGACTAGAATACACTCTCGGGATTTTTCCATGTGAATCTCTCCAACATGATAGCGTGTCATTCAGCAAGAGAATTTGCCAGCAAGACAGAAGCCAGATCTTTTTTGTCTTAATCCCAGAGTTGGCTTTACATCTCCTCTGCCTTATTCTGGTAGAAATACACACTGAAAGTATCAGGATGGCCCAGAAGCAAAATTCCAGGGTGTGGAATCATTGTAGAACACCTTAGAAACAGCCTACTACCAATATTGATTATCCATTTACTATGAATAACTCAAAGTTCATTTGGGGTTTTAAGTTTAACATAAGCTCATTCAAAATTCAGTTTGGGGGATATATTCAAATAAATACTGAATATAGTTCTGAATTTCATCAAAGAAGCAAAGGTTGTTTATTTTCCATGATAGTTTAATAACGTCGCATTTTCAATAATACTGCCTCAGAGACCACAAGCATTCAACATTTGTGAGCAGGAAGATGTGAATTAAGGCCGTAAATCTGATTGTATGATTTGCTTATGCCTTACTGTATAGTTTGTCTGGCATGAGATTAGTTGATTATTCCCATAGTGATACTTGTGCCCTCATTCTAATTGTCTATATATTTAACTAATGACTTTTGTCTTGTAGCTTGTCCCAGTTATCTATTGTGACACAAAAATTCCCTAACTGACATCAAATAATAATTATTTCATGGATTCTTAGTTCTGTAAGTCAATAAGTTGGGTAGCAATAGCTGATGTTTTCTCTTCCAGTTTCCTATGGGTCATGCTTGTGAATTTTGGTTTCACTGGTTACTGTTGCTGTCAGCAGGTTGATCTAGGGGAGGTCTTAGTAGGTATAACTTCTCTATGCTCCATATGATTTTTTGACCAACAACTAAATGTGGCAGTCTCCAGGAAATGTGCAAAACATATGAAAGAGAATGAGTTATAAGGCCTTTTGAGGACTTTGCTTTAAATTCCTATAACCTAATATTGATAATTTATGTTGGTCAAACCATTCACAAGGTCAGTCCAGATACATCAACGTGTAGAAATAGTTTCCAGCTTTTAATAAGCAGGGAAGCAGTCTATCGTAAAGGGCAGGCCAGCAGACAAAAGTTTAACTCTTTTACAATGGTCATCCTTTACAATCTGGTCATTTTAATTATTAAAAGTAAATCATTGTTTTTGTTGATTGGATTAGATATTATATTATGCATTTATTATTTTGTTTTACTTTTTTTGCATTACACTCCAAATAATTGGTGCTCTATTTTTCCTGCTTATTGACTACTAAGTAATTTTTATGTAGTTTACAAGATGTAATAGTAAAGGATCTTAGGTTCTAGAGAAAACCTAAGGAAATTATAATTTGTAAACTATGAAATATATAGAAAGGCAATAGAAAATACCGCATAAAAAGACATCATTTGAACAAATAATATATTAATTGCCCTTTTTTGTTGGGGCACACTCAACAGTGCTCAGGGATGACTCTTTGGCCCTGTGCTAAGGAGTTGCTCTTGGCAATGCACAGGGAATTATATGTACTGTCAGAAACCTAATACAGATTGGTCAAATGCAAGACAAGAGCTTTACATCCTGCCATGTCTCTAGCCTTAAAAATAACTGCTTTAAAAAAAAAAACCTAGAGATTAGTGCTAAATAGTGATCACACTGAACAAACTCATGATAAATTAAAAAATTCCAAAATTGAGACAAAGGCAATTTGGAGAGAGAAGAGTTAGGAATGGTTAGAATAAGCAGAATAAGAAGTATAGTTATTGTGAGGAGGAGTTTTAACAATTCAAGAGAAATTAGTTTGGGGCCGGAGCGATAGCCCAGCGGGTAGGGCATTTGCCGATCCCCGGCATCCCATATGGTCCCCCAAGCACTGCCAGGAGTAATTCCTGAGTGCAGAGCCAGGAGTAACCCCTGAGAATTGCCGGGTGTGACCCAAAAAGCAAAAAAAAAAAAGAAAGAAATTAGTTTGATAACACTAACCTATTTTTATATCCAATATTTCCTTAAAACTTAGGCTCTTTCTTCTCCAAACATAATTCTATCCTTGTTTAATTTACAAAGAAATTTGTAATGAAAATTGTCATTTTAACTTGGTGATGTGTAATCTTATAACGAAATACAAAATGCAAATATAGAAAATAACTTTATTAGGCAATAAAAGCAAATGAGAAAAGTATAGATTTTATCTTATTCATATATGTGTACATGTATGTGTACATGTATGTGTGTAGCTATCAGTCCTCTTATTTTGCATGCAAAATATCAGGTAATTTAAAAACAATCTTTTCCTTTTTTTGACACTTCTAGACACTGTCTGAGATTAGAGTGTCTGCATAGTCAGGTCTCATTAGAACTCTCCTGGATAACACAGTTTATTATTGTGTCCTCACATGGAACAGAAATTAAGAGAAAAAGAGAAAGGTTTGGTGGGAAAGTTCTACTTATTATTAGGCCACAGTCCTTTCAGAGTACAATCATTACACTGTTATCTAATTTGAATGGCCTCCTAAAAACCAAGTCACCTGATGCATTGGGGGTTAAAGCTTCAGTATGTGATAGTTGAGGGATAAGAATTGTCCTTAGAAATATATGTGTGTGTTTGTGTATATATGTATATATATATGTATATATATATACACATGTGCATATATACTTACACTTTAATCTGTTAATGTTTCTGTATCATAGACTGGCTTATGAGCAATAGGCATTGGTTTCTCATAGTTTGAACTGGCAGGTACAGATTAAGTATCTGGAAGATTTAGTATAAGGCAATAATACACCTCATACTAAATAGATGACTATAGTCTTACTGTCTTCAAATGGTGGACATTAATCCATATCAATAAATAAATTTTATCAATAAGCAGTCTTTTAAAGTAAATTGTTGGCATAATAATTAATAATATAAGTGATGATTATATTAATGCAATCGTTACTAAGGATTGTTCAGTAAATTATTAGTATAATCATTACTAAGTTTAATACTTACATTCACAGTAGGAATAAGACTTTTGAATTTAAATATATGCATTTTAAGAGTATGCAACCATTATCTTTCTATATTTAGAAATACTATATGCATCTCTATGTGTATGTCCATAAATATGTATGTAGAGAGAAAAATACTGCATATTGCATATTATTATATTATGACTACTTTGATTCCAAAGGAGAAGCTCCTTAATTTAATCAGAAAACAATATCTATCTAAGCTATATATAAAATATATATAAAATATATATAGCTTAGACTTAACATGTAAATTTTATATAATTATATATTGTTTATAATATATATTATAAATATAAAATAACCTTTGTGAAGAAACCTCAGGTTGTTACTTTCAAAGTTTATTTGCCCTTCTTATAACCAGGTGATCCATTTATTTAAAATCTGGTAGTCATCCTAAAAATTGAGGGGTAGTTCCTGAACCCAGTATTGTCTTACTTTTTATCCCATTCCTAATAATTAGAATTCATTTTTCATTTGTCCTTCAAAATCTTTGTCCATTTGTTCATTTTAAGTGGTAAGAACATGCCCTAGCTATTTTATCTTTCTGAACCTTAATTGCCTTACTTATGAAATAAAATTAATTTTTTGGTCACTTTATAATCATTGCAAGAAGTAAATGAGATACAGTGGTGTCTAACTGACCTCTCCACCCTTACCAGAACATTGTCATATCAACGTGTTCACTATCTTACCAGACAGTTCATTCATTCCCTCGGAACAGTTCCACTAAATTGAGAATCATTTTTTTTTTGGAGTGAAAATGTGCTTTCTTATTGCACTGTATATCATCTTCTAACTCTGGCCACTGGGTACTTGTTCTGCAAAATTGAACTTATACAAAGTTAACGTAATCCTTCTTCTCCACTACCCCACGATCTTTCACATATTTGAACATATATTCACAATGTGTGAACCTCATAAATCTTTCATCCCCAGTTTAAATTGTTTAAGCCTTTCAAGCATTTCCAGCTGATGTGGGCTCTGGATACTACATCATTTTGATAACCTTCCTCTGGAGAACTGAATTTTTCTCTAAGTCTTTTTAGAATTAAATCTAACATTCCAAATATTTTCAAATCAATATAGCAAACACAGGGCTAACACCTCTCCTGCTGTGCTTCAGATTATGCCATGCAGGTTCACAATTGCTTTCTAAATAGCTGCTATACACTGCTGGCACAGGGAGGCCTTCCTATCCACATAGCTAACATGGTCTTTCTCAGATGAGTTTCTGGTAGCAGGGTCTGTTTCTAGAGTTGTCCATTGCCTTTATGATGATGATGCTGAATGCAAAACTATATTACATGCACCTTTATATCTATGCACACCATATGATATCTATGAATGCAAATCATTTTCTATTTTCTTATTTTCCCATTTTATAAAGATTCATATTAAATTTCATCTTGTGTGTAGGCAAAACTTTATGAGCAGTCCCATGGTTTTTATCTCAATTAGACCAGCTAATACAAATGCCCTTCAGAGTACCATCCCTAAGTTGTTCTACCTCGTAAATTTACTCGGTGGCTTTATTATAATTAAAAGAGTCCCCTTTGCAGCAAAAAGTTTAGGGCATTTGATGACTTTCTTCTTCACTTGGGATAATTGTTTGCATTGGTAGAATTCTGTACTTTACAGACTTACATTCCTTAACCTTTGTAGAATATTGGTTGATAAAACATATCGTAAATAAACTGCAGTCTTAGGTTCACCATCTCCAATTATTGTTTTTTTAGGCTGGCAGCTTTCCTACAATTAAAAGTTAGATATTTTCAAGTTCCTTTCCCTTAAATTTCATAGATGTTTAAGTTCAAATAACAAATTCCTTTTGGAATGTAGAAATATCAATGATATATGTATATATAGTTATGATTTTTATACCCTCCCATTTATTTATTTCACAGTGGTTTAGGTGAACTCATATGAGAAACAATACTTTGTAAAGATTGTGTGGTGCTTAAAACATGTGAATTCCCCATGTGGTCTAATGCAGTACCTTGTCCTGTAGGGACATCTGATATTTTATCTCTGTCAGAATCGTTCCTGGGGTTTTCTGTTTTGCTCAAGCTAACAGGAAAGTTAAGCTCTCTTTAATATTAACAGTAGCCAAGAGGTATTAAATGTTTATATATTTAGGTAAATTTTGCATATTATCATATCTTCACAATTTGAAAAATTATGAGAAACACACATATTCATTTTACAGACTAGAAAATTAAGACATAGAGAGGTAAATGATTTTGTCAAAGCAAACCCACTTATAAATAATAAAGCCAAGTCAATGCAGAGCAGTCTGGCCTCAGAACCCAGGCTCTTATTAACCACTACTTTATTATAAATAGCATTTTATATTCATGAATTTATACTTCCTCCACATGGATGTAATCTGACACTTGTGCAGTTGCTATTTCTTAAACCATGCTTCATTATCCAAGTCTCCACCCATCTTTGGTGAATTTGACTGTTTTACATGCTTTAATTACATCCATCAATCTGTTTTCTGGCTCATGATGTGAAAATTGCATCCTTCTTCCTGATCTGTTTCCATTATTTGTAAGGATTGTCAGTTCCACCACTTCCCAACTCTTAGTGCTTCAATCCTTAAAAACCAATATTAGCAAAGATCAATATTAGTGTGGTGTCAGGGTTGCCATCGGGGTCCCCGACAGTGTCAGGACAGAAGTTCTCTTCTACCTCCAAGGACGCTGGGGAAGGGATGAAAACTCACGAGTCTGGTGCATTTGCAAAAGTCTTTTAATAGTACAAAAGCTCTTCCACAGCACTCCAATATAATGAACAAACTCTAGCTCTGGTCCAAACTTAGACCATACAAAAGAGCCGAAGTCTCCCACCAAAGAGAGAGGATCTCACCCGAGCTGAGTCCTACCCAGAAGAAGAAGCAAAAGGCCAAAGAGCAAAAGCTAAAAGCTGAAAGCAAAAGGATGATGAGCTAAAAGCCACAGGCGCCAAAAGCTGAAAGCTAAAAGGCCCAAAGTTAAAGGGGCCTCAAGTCAGTCCCCTTATATATACCAAAGTAATCCAGGGAGGGTTGTGTCAACAGCGAACCCTAAACAGAGTGTAGAAGAGCAGTGCCACACCCCTATTGCAGGTATAAACAAAGGTTACACCAAGGACTAATCTCTTCTTCTGAGATTATCTCATGTAAAACACTGGAGAGAAAGGGGGGGCTGGTATAAAGTAATACATCTTAATTTCATGAGCTTCATGGAATCTAGATGGTACCCACAAGGTCCTTCTTATTATTATCTGTACCAGGGTGATTCTGAGTATCTTGTTCTCGCGTACTAAAAAGGGTCACACTCGCCTGCTTAGAGCAAACTAGTATGATCCTTCCTATAGTCTTCCTATAGTCTCAATGTAACCAGGATGGTAGTCTCCTGGTAAATTCTAACTGTCCCACGCTGGGTGCAGTGTGTATAAAGAGGAGCTGTGCCCAATCTAGAAAACATAGAAGTCTTAGTAGATGTATAAGTCAGAAGTTATTCAATCAAGGTGACTTCTGTAACTGCCACACCCTCTAGCAGTGTTTACATAGAATAGAGGTCTCCTTAGAATGAACCTTGGCTTAAATAGATTAAGCTGGGAGTGGGCAAAACAACAAATCTCCCAGAATAGCTAAACCTGTCCTCCAACAGTGTGGATATTGGCTTTTGTCATGAGTTCTTTCTTTAAAGTAAAACCAAAAATGTTCCTTATAGAAGCAGATTCATGTGCTCCTATCTGCCACATCAGTTGAACATCAAACTCAGTCAGATCTGCCTTCAGAATTTAGAGATATCAACCATATTTTACCACATCACTGCTAGAACCCTGGGCCAATCCACCAACCTGTCCCATATTTTCTTCCTACATCCTTTCTGTTCTGTGATATGTCTTCCACACATAGCACTTCGAACATCACAAGAATGAGGCATTCTGTCCCTGACAAAATTGTAGAAAATATTCAGTAGGCTTTTGCTAAACTCTTTGAACAGTGTGAGCTCTGTTAGGGCAAAAGTTAATACCTGAAAAAAAGATAGAAAAGGAAAATTAAGAAGAAGAAAGTGAGAAAGTTATTTGCATTTTTTACAAAAACTAAAAGGGAAAACTCTAAGTGGAGTATGGTGTCTTATGTTTGACACATCAGCCTGTTAAAACTCACTTGTTGTGAAATGGAACAAATTTCCACAGATTTGAATAGTGGTACCTTTACTTTACTCTGTAAAGTCTAAAAAAGTTTTACTTTATATCAAAAAACAAAAAAGCAAGGAAATCTTAATTATTATAGGAGGTTAATAGATAATACCTAATATTAAAATACATGTAGAAGTAATCATTGTAATTATAAACTAGAGTTAGTTGTTTTATTTTGTAATTGAAAGTTTTATTTTTTCCATAGCCCTGGAAAGAAAGCTCAAGAGACTGAACACTGAACTCATGGTTTGTGTGCATAAGGCCTATTTTGATCCTTGGCTTTGTATTTCCAAGTCCTGCTGGGAATAGTCCCCAGGCAGAGGAAACCTTGCACACCATTGGAGTGACGCCCCAAAAAGAAATTGTGAACAGGGAATGGGATGAAGGTCAGGTGACAGTGGCACAACTATGCTTTCATGACAAGTTCTTCTATTTTCTTAAATTTTCAGAGAGTTATAGACTACTTTGCTTTTAAAAAAATTAAAATTGTGGATGATTGCTTTTAGAGAAAGCATATTGTTAGACTTTATGGAATAAAGTAAAGGTGCCACTGTTTAGTACTGTGGAAATAGGTGAGTGCTTCCCCAATCCCTCTATGTTAGAAATTGATGTTTAATAATTGTTGGTCATTGCATGTCCAGAAGCCTTTTACTATTGCCAATATTTTTTACAACCCCCCACTTTGAGTTATGCATCCCCATATGGAGTGATGTACAGTTGAAAAAACTTATTCTGCACTAGCGCACCCTTCAGTGTATTTCAACATTGCCACAAACAATTGCATCTTAAAAGCCCGCACTCCTGCTTCCTTCTAGACTGATGCATGGGTCTCATTGTTTTTCCTGCTAACTGAGTCGGAGCCATTTTTCTTGTGTTACACCATCTTTTCCTCAATTTGCCATCCTTACTTTGCTAAAACAGAAGTTGTAAGTTTGCAGTGGAATCACAATTCTTTTATATTTGAAAATTTATATTCAATAAATAATCTAGATATAAAATTATAAATTAAAAATATTGCTTATCACTTGTCTTCCCATTGTTCATCAATTTGCTCAAGTGGGCACCAGTAATGTCTCCATTCTTTGGAATGAGGTCCATCATTGTTACTGTTTTGGGCATATCAAATACACCACGGGTAGCTTTCAGGCTCTGCCGTGGCTCTGGGTTCATCCCATAGTGCCCAGTCTTTTCGCCATCAACCATCCAGGGCCCATGAAGCAGAGCCCTGGGTGTAGGCAAGCCTGTCTCCTGTCTTCCACCTATAAATTTTAAAAATAGTGCTCTACTATTTGTTGATTTAAATACTCCTCCTTATTAATTTTATGCCTGGAGTATTCTACATTGCAATTCAAATTACATTGTTGAGGCATGAAGATTCTTCCTATTGGAGATCATTTTTCAATCTTCAGTATTTATTTCATTATTTAATCTTTAGTATTTATTTTTTAATTTTTAGTCTATATTTCTATTCCCAGGTTGTTTTTTTTAATCCAAGTTCTCTGTATATTTTCTGGAATTCTTATACTTCATTGATAGAATCCCCTGAATTGAGGGTTTTTTTTAGTATTTTTCTTGCTGTTGTTTTATTTGCTTTCATTTTTTTAGTTTTTACCATTTTGAATATTAAATTCATATATTTGCTCTCTGGGTTTCTCCTTTTTAAATGCAAGATTGTTCTATTTCCTAGCGGCCTTCCTCAACTGTAATGAGATAACTGAATTATTTTTTCCATCACTTTATCTTCCAGGTGTCCTGTCTCATTTTCTCATTAGCATCTAGATCTTTCATGATAGTATCTTATAGCACATACTCATCACATCTTTTCATTTACTTGCTTCTGTCTTATTATTTTATTTCTGTCAAATTAGTGTCCCATCTCATATGTCTAGTGATTCAAGGTTTTTAAATTACATTCATTCATGAGAAAGGCAGTGACGGAATCTCACAGAGCACGGGAGCGGACTGAAGTTACCAACCACCTAGAGTGGAGACCTTAAACTCAACCAACTTTATGTGGTTGGAGATGTAGACCATAGGCTGCTTTACCAGAAATACTCATATAAATATTTGGTTTGTATTTTTGCTGGAAGTATTTTTGCAATCCCCCCCCAAAAAAAAAACCCCCAACCCCCTTTTGAGAAAATCTGTCTTTGTACTTAGAAATTTATTTTTCCTTGTTGTGAGACCCAGAGTATAATCTAGTGATCAACTCTTCTTTATTTTTAACATACTATATAATTCACCTTAAAATCAATATTATTTTTTTCTAAAAGGACATTCTATTACAAATAAATAAAATATATTCTTCTCCAATTTATGTACTTTTTCAACTGTTTTTCATAAAAATAATTATAGCATCTATAAAAAAATTATATGCAATGCCTATTTATTTTACTGAAGAACATGAATGCTGTCATGTTTCCACGTACTCATGGCTTTTTGTGCAATGAAATCCAAAGAAATTGCTTGATTGACTCTTATTTTAAAAAGAAGATAGTTGTGTGTGCTTAAGGATACATGCCTTGCATTTATGAGACCTTTTATCCCTAGTACTATAAATAAATCAATATTAAAAACCAAAACAGTAAATTTCTAACATCTTTCTGTGACCTGTGTGCAATCTTATATGACTACATTAAAAAATTAATTCTAGGGAATTGTTTAAATTCAATTTTAAGTATTATGTGATATTATATACACATTTAAAAATTATATCTTCCATTGGTCTATTGACATTTAAAGTTATATTATTTTCCCTTGATATTTTTAACTTCAAAACAAATATGACTAATAAATATGCCTAGATTCACAAGGAAAAATACTTATAACTTACAGTATTATTACATCTATCAGTAAATTTTTGAACTTTCTACTAAATAAAACTAGATAATTTATCCAAGTAGTTTCAAGATGCTGTTGAAGAATTTAAATAGCAGAGGTGATTTTTCACCCATTTTTCCCCTTGGCTTGGATTAAACCCATAGACTCATATATTCATGACTACATATGACATCTGAATTTACACTCCCAGTGTCTAAGTCAGAACATTATATTCTATTTCAAACAAAATAAATGGTACTATCTCATCTTGGTTGCTACTTCTCTTCATGACTAATTTGGAGTGCTAAATATAATTTAATCTTAAATTTGAAATTGCAATATCAAAAGAACAGATTTCAAATCAATTAAATATCCAAGGTTTTGCTTAAGAAATATGTTCTTGGAATATCAGATTAGAAGATCTATATTATTATACTATTTATATCCTTAAAAATAGCAGGATTATGCTATAAAAGAGTGATAATCAACTCAGCAGTGAGAACAGTACTTACATAAAGGAGAAGATTATGTTTTGACTCTCACTGAGATTTTTAATGTATCAAGGTTTTATGGACTGCTCAAATTAATTAGTTGTATTATTATCAGTGACTCTTTTAACAAGCTTAAAGAGCCTAGAATGTTTTAAATTTTCATAATTAGCTCATTAATTTACTTTTTAAAATCTAGAATATTACATAAAGCACCTAAGATAATGCTTCAAACCTATTTCACTTCCATTTAGGAAACAGTGAACATAAATGCATAGCCATTTTTTGTAGTTACAAAATAGCCATGCTCAAGTTCAAGGATCAGTTGTTCTAAAATTTAGTAAGAAATATTTTCATAATTCTAATATTATGAAATTATAATTTTATAATGTTGACTTTGAGTATTAGAAATAACACTCCCAGAAAGCTTTAGCTGCTTATGTGCCACAACAATGAGATGTTTCAAAAACAATCCCAGGACTGGAGAGATAATATAGCAGGTAGATACTTGCAGAGAGCCAAGATAACTCAGAGCGGAAAACCAACAGTGAGCCCTAAGCACCACTGAGTATGCCCTCAAAACCAAAAAAGATAAAAAAGATAAAATTTCCAAAAGAAGAAAGAATAAATTAGCAGTATTGGAATAGTGACATAGGACTGGAATACATGCTTTATATTCTAAAAGCCCAAGTTTGATCCAAGCACCCCACTGTCTCCCAAGCACTGCTGAGAGGGACTCCTAAGAATTACAGGATATAGCCCCAAAACAAACAAAAACTATTTGACAGAGGCGGTACAGTAGTGCAGTAGCAGAGCCAGGTACTCCCAGCAGTGAAATTGGTGTTGCCTGCAGACTTGTTTGACCTTGGCCTTACACTTCCAACTAGGTGTGCTTGATTTCATTTGCACTGGGGTTAGGTACCTGTATCTGTGAATTCCCACAAATGCCACTTGGGTCTTTGAACCCTAATAAGGGTTCCAAGTCCTAGTCCAGGATTTAATGGAGCACCACATATAAAGAAGAACTCACCCATATCAATGGATCAAGAATCTAGAAATAACTCCTTATAGTAAAAAGATATCAAAACTATCTCAAGAAGACATAAAATAAAAAAGCAGTCATCCGTATGGTCCTCACTGAAATAAAGAAAACAATGGAATAAAAAAATCTATAAATAAGAAGAAAATATGAGAGAAAATATATGAAAAATCCAAACAGAAATGAATGAGTTGGAGTACAGTTGATGAGGTTGTGAAAGACAACTCAATAGGCTGATGCACATACTTTGAGTGTGCAAGCCCTGTGTCAGTCAATACTCACACACTCAATGAATGGACCTCAACACTGCTAGTTGCTATCCCTAAGCACTGAGGCCTGGTGCTTTGTTTCAGAAGCCCTGAAACAAAATCAGAACAAAACACAAAGAGCACAGTACCTTCAACAAAAAAAAATGTCTGAACTAAAAAATGCAACAGAGGGACTCCATAATAGAATTATTAAATCCAAAAGTCACAGTGGAGCTCAAATTCAAGGTAGTAAAACCACTCAAAAGACCAGCTGAAGGAAGATAAAATCAGAAGCCCAGTATTGTGCTAATATTAAAAGCAGGAGCAACACAAAAGAGAGAAAAGCTGTCAGTAGCCTCTGAATAACAATCCTTCTCTGCTTCATAAAGACTTATATAAGTCCTGAGGATTCTTGGGTACCATACACAATGCTCAGCATTGAGTCAGGGTCAGCCTCATTAAAGGCAAGTACCTTACCCATGTACTATCTCCCATCTCCTCAGAATTAAAATTTTCAGAAATATGGTTCAATTAGTGTTTTTAATAAGTTCAGTACAAATTTTAAATTGAAAAAAAACGTTGCTTTTTATTTCTGGGAACTAAACTCATGACCCTCATAGCTGAAAGTTGTTTTTAAAAATGATAGAAAGAGGGGCCAGAGTGATAGCCCAGTGGGTAGGACATTTGCCTTGCGTGCGGTATTGTCCCCCGAGCACTGCCAGGAGTGGTTCCTGAGTGCAGAGCCAGGAATAACCCCTGAGCATCGCTGGGTGTGACCCAAAAAACAAAACAAAACAAAAATGATAGAAAGAATGCCAGATAGAACAGCAGATAAGGCTTTTACCTTAGATGTGACAGACCAGGGTTCGATCCCAGAACATCATATGGTTCCCCAAGCACTGCAAAGAGTGATCCGTGGTACAGAGTTAAGAGTACATATGAGAACCACTGGGTATGTCCTAAACCAAACAATAATTCTAATTAAAAAAGCACTGATTTCAAAGCTTATTATATGAGAATTGTTAATAAAGCTATGTTATGTGCAGCAGCATGGAAACTTCATGTACTGTAGTCATAAGTAAATATAAACAAGAATTACATTTATTTAGAAAAGATGTTGCATGTTATGTTTACAACTTTACAACAATAATATATAAATCCTCTGCTTAGGACATAGTTAATAGAATATACATAAAATGAAATTGTATTGCAGCTACTCAGTTGATCAGTGATTACCTCTTTTCTCTGATTTTTTTGCTTTAATAAAATTTTATTTTAATAACACAGAATTTAAACTGATTCTAAAATAGAAAGCATTTATAGGTTGTCATCAGTATTTCCTTCCTAAAAAGGACATAACAATGATATGTATTGTAATCTAGGACTCTGAAAAAAATCCTATTTTTTAAATAAATAAAAGAGAGGCATGAACTTTTTAAAGCCTATTTTCTGTTCTCTGTTTGTGGATCAGTGGTCTGCATGTTTTCTAGTTCTGTGCTCAGTCATCGTCCTGGTGGTGCGCAGACTGTATGGAGTGCGGGGATTGGACTCAGGTGGGATGTCTGCATCCTTGCCCATTGGGCTATCCCTCCAGCCCCAAAGATTGAACTTCTGTAAAGGATAAAATTTTACAAATCTTCTGAAATACAAAACTTAATAAAAGTCTACCTAAAACAATTAGGCTGATATTACTGAAAATATTGCTCTAACTTAAATATAAGCTTTATAATGTTTATTATTTTGTAAGAACGTCTGCCTTGTCTACCCCTTGAGAATAAATAAAACGATATTAAAATGTCTACAAATGTTAATTATGGCTTAATTTACAGAGGTGTTAGTAATCATCTATGCATATTTTCTTTAAGATAAAATGATCTAATATTATAGTTTTATCTATAAACTCTGTATATTAAACCTATGTAAAATCTTTATTGCTATTAAATTTTTATATAGCATAATATTGTATAGTAACTCAGGACACTGATTGGAAATCTCAATCAATATAATTATCTATATATTTTTTGAAAGACGCTTTTTCTCCCATTTTAAAACAAATCACTATATCCAGCAGAGCTCTCAGTCTACAAGATTCTCTTTGTCATGCTTGTCTAAACATAAGCCCTCCATTGTGAATACTGATCATTTTTATTGCCTGACTGAATTTCAGATTGTTTTATTTGTACTAGTGTAGGAATTTAAATATACTGGGGTAATGATATTCCCTCATGGTTACTTTCCCAAATAACACTTATAAATGTTTAGTGCAGTTATTTTCAACCTTAGTACACCTATGAAGCCACAGCAGCCTGCTGACTGTGGTTAAGAACTGGTTTAAGTGCATAGTTTCTCAAAGATATTTAATACTGATAAAAATGTCTATTATGAAGCTGCTGTTCAATCACGCCTCAGTAAACTTTAGTTACTTCTGGTTGTCACTACTCTTGGACTCAAGGTTTGAAAATGAAGACAAAATTCTTTTGCTAAAATTTTTAACAGTGCAGTGGGAAAAATAAATGAGAAGAAATGTACAAGTAAGGGGAAAATTACTATTAATAGAAGAAATTGAAAAGGTGTTTCTGAGAGTAGAAAGAAATTATGTCTCGAGAGAGGATATTTTTGCAGTTCTAAGACCCTGATGTGTCAGAACTCAGCATGTGCCAAGCGTTGAGCTCAAACCATCTGTGGACTTTTGTTATAGATTGGCTTAATAAGAACCAAAGATTAATTATTTTATAGTTCCAGGAGTCAAAAGTTCAAAACCAGTTCCAGTAGATTAAAGTCAGGATGTCAATAACACTGGTGCCCACTGGGAATTAAAGAGAAACCCATTTCCTTGATTCACCCAACTTCTAAAAGACCTGTATTTCCCTCCTTTATCTTCTAAGGCAGAAACAAAGCATCTTCAGAACTTTCTTTGGCTCTCTTTGTTCCATCATCTCATCTCCTTCTCACTGTCTCTCTCCTGTCTCCCTTTAATAAGAACCCTTGTGATCAGCCACAATTGAATCAAATGAAATCATAGTTTAAGTTCCTTGACTTAATACAATTGTGAAACTCTGTCTGCTAAATAAGGTGCCATAGACACAGATTCTGTGGATGAAAACATCGGTGCTCTTGTGAGCCCAGTATTTAAACCACAACTAATCAAGGAATTAAAGAATGAAGATGATTAGAAAGTGGCATTTAAAACATGCTACAGCCCTAATTGTGCTGCTATATTATCACTATCATCTCTCCCTGCAAATTCATAATCAAAGCTCTAACCCCAATGTAACAGTATTTGGAAATAGGGCTCTGGGTTTTTCTTCAGGTCATAAAGGTACATACTAATCTAATGGGATTAGAGGTCTTCCCTGCCTTCCAGCCAGCCCAGCTCAGGAGTGAGTTTAAGAAGCATATAGCTGCTGAACCAAATGTACTCTAATATTGGTCACAAGTCCCCACTGTCAATATCTTCTTCCATTTCTATGGAACTTGGGATATGGAATCTAGTCTCCAGTCTGGTTATTTCTTGCTGAAAAGGTCATCATGAATTGGGAATGGAAGAAGCTTACATGATGGGAGAAACAACTCTTGGTCACTTTTGGTAGAGGATTTAGCATAAAAGCAACCTATTAGATCTTTCATAAGACTTGATAATCTTTTCTATTCTTTTCTTCTTCTCATGTAATATAGGTCATATCCAGTTAGAGCCATATTAAATTAAAAGAGTTACTAGTAACAACATCAAATTTTGGTGAGGCCTCACTTTAATACCCCTTCTAATGTGTGCTGAAATTCAGCTTGTATCTCAGAAAATAAGCTCATAAACCAGCCCCATCTCTGTGCTGTGTCTGATGCTCGTTATAGCTAGATAACTTGTGCCCAAAGTTGTTTGCTGTAAGCAACATATTTTAATTCCTTTTCTGCTCACTTTGTTAAGGATGAAAAATGATTGTTATTTGATCACAGAGAATTTAATAAGATATTATTGTGATATAGGCACAAAATTGGGGTTAGATTATTTGGTGACTTAGAAGAACTGGGCATGTGATAGATTCTATTCTATTTATGTACTTTCTATTTATATGCTACTATGTACATATAATGTTGACGAAATCAGCATAGAATGACTGCAAAATAACTGTTTTGTTGCTGTTGCTTTGTTTTTCTTTGTTTTGGGTTTTTCTTCTTTTTTTTTTTTTTTGGAGAAGGGATTCAAGGATTACACCTGGGAGGCTCGAGGAACAATATGGAATTTCAGGCAAGGGATCAAACCCAAGTTGACCACTTGCAACAATCACCATATCTTTGAACTATCTCTTCAGCCCACAACAGTACCCAAGACTTTTTATGGCTCAGTTATAAATATGCACCTTAGTGTTTGGAAAATGGTACCATACTTAATGAAGGTAGACATTTTAGTAAAATCATTTTGCTCTGTCCTTTTAAATAATACTCTTTAGGGATTACACTAACACTGCTGAGAGTTGAAGGAGGCAGGTGTTGAGTGGATAGAAGGCCAGGGAACTACTGAAAATGTTTGGCCCTGAGGGTTCAGTGATTGGCACTTGAGGGCGTGATTCTCCATCTGACTGTGCTTAGGGGACAGCAGGTCAGACCTAACAGTTCTTTGGCAGAGAGACAAGAGATTAAAGCTAGGTACCAAACTCAGGCCCTTACACATGTGTTCTCACAGGGTTGCTCTCCTGCATGATTCTGTCTTTCTTAGGGCAGTTACTCAAGGCCATTTATCATCAAAAGTGTTTGCTGAAAAGGACTCTTGGTGATATTAACCAGAAATGTGTATAGAAAAAGGAATATGGCTGAAAAAAGAAGCATGATTTCTAGTAGCACTGCTGTCCAAAGCTGAGTATTCAGCAGAATGCTTATGGGACTTCAGAGTGGTGGGTGGGTGGGTGGGTGGGGAGTGGCAAGCACTTGCCTTTAGTCCTAGCTTTTATTTTAGAGGGCAAAGGCCATTTGGAAGTATATGATCAGGAGCAGCTGAGGTAGTGCTGGTTAGTTACCTTTACAGCTCTGCGAAACAGTCAGCCAGATCTAATATGAAAGCAACAGAGACCTCAAGACATTGACTGACTTCCTCTGGGTCTCAGGGATTTCTAAAATTAGATTTGATTGTTCATGTGACTCTACTGATGACAGAATGGAGAATGGATTTTGATAGAGCATTAAGCAAAGCCAGTTTGGAAAATGCAGATTTCCACCCCGCCCAGGACCTAGAGATAAAAGAGCTGGTGAAGTGAGAGACCATCTGGTAGAGATGGTGCCTGGTGTCCTACGTACACTCCTGTTGCTCAGCCTGTTTCAAATAAAGCTGTTTCTTCCCATGAAAAATAAAAACATATGTTCTAGAAGAAGGAGGAGATTGAGTTTTTAAGTTAAAAATACAAAAAAGTATTCAACAAGTAGATAATATATTTGATTTTCTGACATCAGAAGTAAAGAGAAAAATGTTAACCTTTTTTAGAATATCATTGTGTTTGAGACATGTTTTAACAGAAAAGAAAACACAAAAGGAAAAAAATATGATTAATGGATAATGTGAGTATTTGGAGCCAAGAAAGTCACTAAGAAGGTCTTCATGACTCATCAAGAATGTCTTACCCCTGTGTTTGTTTTAAAGCAAAGTAGTTTATTTTCAGTATTTAGAGAAATGTGAAAGAAGAGAGTGAAAGAGAAAAAGAAAGAAAGAGAGAGTAAAAGAGATAGAGATGGAGACATATTCAAGAGAAAACACAGGCCTGTCCAGGGAAACACAGGAAAAACACAGGGGAAAAAGCAGAGAACAGTTTTTAGGAAAAGGTCATATACAATTTTTCCAAATTATGACCTGAAGTTCTCTACAGACAGAAAATCTAATCTGGGTGTTTTCCCAGGGAAAGCCTTAGACTGCTCGTGGTTCTTTAGTTTTCTTATCACAGCCTTTAGATTCTCCTGTAGCTGTTCTTTTCTGATGTGCACCTTTGGGTCGCACTCTAGTTCTGCTTTGGGTACTGCCTAGGTTTCTGATATCTGAGTAGCTCAGGATTTGCATCTCAAAAGAATGTGACCTTCATGCTTTGAGTTCCTTCAGGGCTGGGCAGTTTCTTAATTATCCCCCAAAGCCAGGACCTTCCTATCTAGCTACCTGCAACAATCCACCCTAGAAATCACAAGACCTTTAAGGGGTACATGTTTGTCTTCTGTGGCTTCTTGCAGAGCCTGCCTGTGTAAAGGAGTGAAATGTTCTGCTAATTTTGGATTTGGTTTGTAAAGTGTGGGTGAGGGAGGCAGCCTCAGGAGAGTGTTTTCACCTCTCTGCTCAACCCACCTAAGCCAGCACTACTTGGGGAAATGCCTGGCTCAGATCAAGACTTGAAAAGTCTGCTGTGAGCATCTCCAAGGCACCAATACTCAAGTACCACTGGCCCTTAAGGCAAGCTGTGCATGGAATAGGCTTGATCTGCCTGAAAGATGATCTCCGCCACCTCTCCCTGATCAATTCTCAGGGAGCCATTTACTTGGGCTGGAGGGAGGAACTATTCTTTGTAAGTAAGGAAAGGCACTCCTAACCTCAGCACAGGAGCAATGGATATGTCGCCTTTTCCGAAAAAAAAAAAAGGAAGGGTGCAAAATAGTGAAGTAAAATAGTTTTTAGTGAATGAAGATTATTTAGAAAACATGAGAGAGAAGGAAAAGAATATTTGTGTCCTGGAGAGAATCTGGACATGAAAGAGCAAGCCCAATGGCTTCTGCATAAGGGTTTTATACAATCCTTCCAAATGCTTTCTTCTGGAGTTCTATGCACACATGGAAGTTAATCTAGACATTGTCAAAGGGAAAGCCTGGTCCCAAGATGGTCCTTTCATAATCAAATAGATTCTTCTATAACTTCTACTTTTCTGAGGGGTACACCCTTCTCTGCGTAGGGCCTTGAATATTTGCATTTAGGCGTGTTTCAGTTTCTCCATCTCCAAAGAGTTAGTATTTGCTTGTCAAAGAAGTGTGGACTTGGTGTCTTTGAGCTACCTGAGGCTTAGGTGATCTCCTATTAAACTTTATTATTTCTCAAAAGTACATTCCCATGAAACCCCTATCTACATGCAATATTATTATTAGAGCCTACATAATGGGTTCACATTGTCAGTCTGAATAGAAAATCAAATAGATTAGACTGTATTTTTTTTTAAATTAGAACCTAGAGGAGGACAATGCTTTGCTGGCCCCAAAAAGGACAGAGTGCTTAAAGAAACAAATAATAATCATAGTTTTTGTTCTTTTATTTTTTTTTTTGCATTCTGATGAGTCAGTCTGCTGTAAATGACTCTGTTAGTTTCTTCTTTACTGACCACATGTAAAAACATGTTCAAAGTTAACAGACTTTGATTTAGCTTTTAGAGTTGAGTTTTCTTAAAAGAGATGTTTCCAGTTCTTCATGGTTTCACAGCAACAGTTTGATTGGCTCCTTGTCTAAATCTGGTCCCTGGAAGACACAGATGGAGGTGAACCCAACTAGAATAAGTTTTACAGCAGTGGATGTGTCTAAGATAACCTGATAAAAACCCCTTCCATTTGGACAGTAATTGATTGGAAGAGAATCCTATTTTCTAGGTTTTTAGTAAGACCAGCTAGCAGGCTGAATTTTGGTTGGTGGTAATTCACTTTTCACTGTCTTCCCATTATCATCGATTGGCTCGAGCAGTAACATCTCCATATGTCCTGTCTCATGCTAGTAGAGCCCAAGGGCACCTCCTTGCTCCAGGAATATAAAGAGCCTCAAACCATTCCATCAGGTCATGGGAATGATGTCTAAAATTGTTACTGGTATTTGGCATATCAAATACGACATGGGTAGCTTGCCTGCCATGCGGGTAGCCTCTTGTAGTCATCTCTAAATCCAGCTTTTATTGTTGAACTGCGTGGGTCGCAAGTGGCTGCATGAGCCGGGCTGTGATAGGCTGGTCTAATTCACTTTTAGGTCTAATTCACTTTTCGGGTGAGGTAAAATATAATTTCCATATTCTTAAATTGCCTCCTGCACCTGTCCTAAATTAATGACATAGTTAATTTTAATACTTAATTTTAGACTCTCTGTGTATAATAACGCTTTCATTTAAAATGATCTACTATGCAATAATTCAAAGAAACTCACCTGAAATTTTGCTCTAAGAGCTTCTCTGCAACTGAGAAGGGCTAGAGGCAAGAGCTAGAGCTAAGACTCAGAAGTTTCTAAATATCATTTCCCTAATATATTTTTCAGGGTGTGATTAAATATGTCCATTCTCCCTGATGACTAGGGAGTGTCAGACTTAGTGCAATTGTTAATTTTTTTTGGACGGGGCTTTTGGGGTCACACCTGCAATGCTCAGATGTTACTCCTGGCCCTGCCCTCAGGAATTGCTCCATGTGGTGCTCGGGGACCATATGGGATACAAGGTATCAAACCAGGGCAAGCCGAGTGCAAGGCACCACCATACCCACTGGAATATTGCTATAGTCCCACAATTGTTATTTTTAAGGAGAGGCTAAATCTTGAGTGACTAGAAGGGACATAAGTGCCAATGCCACTCTAGTGACCTGGGGAAAACAAATCTAGGAATTATCTCTTTAAGTGACACTTCAGAAATGTTTCTGACTTTCCTGTATAGGTGTGGAATGCA
>JAJIBD010024558.1:0-85000 GCA_021461705.1 Cryptotis parvus | reverse complement strand
ATGGCACTACTTGGTTCTCTGAACAATTCTCAGAGCAAACTGAGCATAGAGCCCATGAACACCACTGTGTGTAACACAAACAAGAAAAGTTGGTGTATTGCTTGATTCAACAAAGGAAATTACACAATGTGGGGATCAATAACAAGGGTGATTAAGAAGAGGTTGGAAAAAGCTCTTAGCAGTAGTGTGATTTGATTGAGTATTTTGAGAAAGGACAGAGGAGTTTGCACTATATTAGAAGTTCCCAGAGGGCAGAGGAAGCTCTGTGATTTTGCTGCTCTAATTTTCTTCTAGTCACAATATTATGAGAAAGGAATTTCTTTTTGGAGGGATTCATACTTGGAGGGATTTCCATCCTAGGGTGATGGAATGGGCAGACATACAACACCTTATATATTGAACAGAGAGAGGCTCTTATTATAAGATTGACTCTTAATTATATTTGTTTGCACACCAGGCAAGTGCACCATGAGGCTTACACCTGGGAGTCAAGTGAATATCCAGGGACCATGAAAGGCAAGGTTTGGAGTATGATGAGAGTTTGGAGTATGCCATGTCCCTGAAAGGGCGTTGATTGGCTTCTTTTAATTATTCCACAGGTAGACAGAAACACGAAGCCTGTTTAGTTGGGATAAGAAGCTGGGTCTGATTTTGATAAGATTTTGATTAGGAAGATTATCTACAAAAGCAATTGAGACAATACTTGCTATTCTCCTCATCAGTTTGCCTCCTGGTAGGATAGAATCTTGAATATGGCGTTTCCTACATCATATTGTAATGACTCATTTTATGGCCTTATGGGTAACCAGAACAACAGTATCTAAGAGAAGGTGATACTTACATTTTTTGATACCATGACTTTGCTTTAAACTATGTTAAATTAAATTATGCAGCAACCTTTGCCCTGCTTCAGTTACTGTGATCTCAGAGAGACGCTGCCAAGGTTAGTTAATATTTGACAGCAAAATCAAATTCCCCACTCTCTGAGCTACATCCATTGTTGTCTTTTGAATGGAAGATCAATTCCTCCATTCTTACTCATTTGAAAAAAAATGTGTGGGGATGGGGAGGAAACATTTAGATGATCTGAGAAAATTTTCTCAAGGAGGTACATCAAATTCTGTGCTTAGCTGCTTATCAGAGAGCCATTCACAAAAAGAAAGATGGCAGGAGGGTGGAGATTAGATGGAAAGCAATCAACTTTGGAAGCTTTCCCATGAGAAGAAAATAGCAGTTGTGATAAAAGAAGCACCACATTAAAGATAGAAAGTATATTTCCACAGAACAAAAATCAAGAGTGTGGAGCTTTGCATCAATGACCATCAGGGACATAGTGGTAAGGTGGTAAGGAAGTACCAGAACCTCTGAACATAGGGAGTAAAATTCAGAAATCTTCCTCCATGGGAATATGATATGACAGAATCCTCCAGGACTGACCATCCCTCCCAGCCTCCACCATCCTCTCACAGTCTTAGTTCAACTCTAAAGCCTTTTTGCAGAAAATCCAATACTAATTGCTATCTTAATATGATTCCATATATTACACAGCAGAATTGCTTGTCCAGAAAGATTTTACCACCTCCCAAAGATAGATGGGATTGTTAGTCAGTGAATGGGCTGTCAGTGGCAGATGATCAATTATCCCATTTATAATTTTCTCTGCTTCCTTGAAACTGTAGTGATTTTTCCAGACCATCTAATATACAACACATTTGAATTGGTTTTCCATCTCTATTTTATTGTAAAGAATTCATAATAGGTAATTTTATCCATTTACGTGTGCTCAAAGAGCTGATATGTTTGAACACTATATAATAGTTTGCTTGAAGAAATCATTATTACCAATTGAGGATTTAGCATACTATTAACGATAAGGTATATACCAGACATCACAGAATAATGGTTATAAGTATGGGCTCTGAAACTTGGCAATTTGCATTCTATTTTTTTGTTAGCTTACTGTAGGAAAAAATAGCTA
Organism: Cryptotis parvus; assembly: GCA_021461705.1. Lineage (NCBI taxonomy): Eukaryota > Metazoa > Chordata > Mammalia > Eulipotyphla > Soricidae > Cryptotis > Cryptotis parvus. The sequence continues at coordinate 83,022 of JAJIBD010024558.1, read as the reverse complement.
TGTCCGTATCTCAGTTTCCTGTTTGTAAAGTGAGAAAAATATTTGAACCTATGTCAGACTGTTAAGATTAAAATATATAGTCTTTAGACATGACTTATTATAAGCACTATATTAGTGCTAATTTTGTAATCATGATGGGTGACAGGGCAGAAGAAAAAGAAAGCAAAAGGAGTTAGCATTGTGTTCCTATAGTTAATGACAATTAACTATAGTTCTTATAGTCAATAGTTAATGATGAATTCACCAGTGTTTATAAACTATCAAAGAGCTTGTGAGCAATGGTTTCTGTAACTTAGAGTTATATATAGAATCTCTACTCTTTCTACCAAGACAGCTTTTGTCAATATTTGGAAGTATGCACTTAATTTGAAATATTTCTTCCTCTTTGACCTGATCTGATCTGTCTCATATGTTCAGGACAAACATGAGAGGAATTTTAGTACACTTTATTACTGAATTCTTTTGGACTTTGCCAAAAGGAGTCTCAGATCTTTAATTGAAGGAGCTGTAATCGTCTCAGTGAAATAAGTGTGATAACAGCTTGATCATGCAAAGCTTGACACGAAGAAAACACCTGCCTGGTGTTAATAAGAAACATGAATTTCAGACAACAGAAACCCAAAGAAAATTACCACAATGACTGTCTTGCTAAAATACAAACAGAGCTCTCTGTTTGTGTCACTGTATGAAAAGTTTATTTGGATGACTATGAGTGTTAACAGAAAAACTGCTTGGGATCATGAGCTTATAGCCAGTGAGGGATTTTAAATACTGATGTAGTATATGAAACAACAGACTTATTAAGGAAAATTTAAAAGGATAATGAGAAAATATTTATTTTATTCTTAATATTCATTATAATGAATGATATAAGAATGAATTTCAAATATTTTAGAGGCATGCTGTATCAGACATTCATTTAAAAATACACATACCTTTTTTGTAGAGACATAGCTTCAATTTTAAGAAAGTTGAAAATTACAAAGGGTTGTAGATATAGTATAATGGATAAGGCTTTTGTTTTACATATGGCCAATCCAGGTTTGATCACAAGCATTTCATGTGGTCCCTGAGCAACACCAGGAGTAACCCGTGAGCACCATCAGGAGTAACCTGTAATCACCACCAGGTTTGGCTCCAAAACAAAGCAAACCAATAAATAAAAACATAGGAAATTATAATAAACTCCATTTTTATGTCCAAGAGAAAAAAAATTTAATTTGTGGTGGTCATTTTTAGCAGTACTGAGGACAGTAATCCACTCTCAGAATTGCTCAGAAGGTCATGTGGTGTCAGGAATCAAACCAAAGGCCCTAACAAGCCAGGCATTTGCTCCTCCACTAAAGTCACATTCCTTGCCTCAAGAGTCACATTCCTAGCCTTTAAAAGTTTAAAAAACATTCTAAACAAATATTCTCATGGAAAATTTTTTATCACATAATAATTGATATTTAACATATACTCATTGAAATTATTATCACATTTCAGAAGGTTATATTGTTTTATCTTTTATAGGTGAATAAACTGGAAATAAAACATTATACTCTTGGAACCAGAGGGATAGCATAGTGGGTTGGGCATTTGCCTTGCATGCAACTGACCCGGGTTCGATCCCATGGCATCCCACATGGTCCCCCAAGTACCTCCAGGAGTAATTCCTGAGCAAAGAGCCAGGAGTAACCCCTGAGTGTCACCAGATGTGACCCAAAAAGAAAAAAAAACAAAAAATTATACTCTTAAGTATATGAAAGTAATTTGCCCTAGAAAAATTATCTGGAATTTCCAACTTTATGAATGTGTTTGCTAGTCCCACCGACCCAGCCAGGAGTCAAACCTGGAATCTTCTGATCCATAGTTAGACGTGTTATCCATTGTGCCACTGGCCGCTGGACTAGAGCCATTACTGACTGGATCCCACAGGATGTCAAAAGAATATGTGTCCGCCCACCTACATGATGGTCAGACTTCTTCGTCAAGACCCTGAACGAACGGTTTGAGGCTCTTTGTATTCCTGAAGTAACCAGATGCCATTGGGCATGTGATAGAGTCAAACGGAAATGTTACTGGTGCCCACTCGAGCAAATCGATGAATAACGGGATGTCAAGTGATCAAGTGATGAATGTGTTTGGATTGTGCTGTAAAGACCATTGACTTTCTAATCAGCATTATAACCTAACTTCCCTGTGTCCACATCGTTCTCTTTACTGTTTCTGATCCTTCACTATGTGTCAACTTCCCTCAATTCATCCCACAACACCCCTTCTGATTGTAGGTCTACAATAGCCAACACATAAGTCAAATCACAACAAAAGTTCCCCCTTTTCCATTCAGTCTCCCAGTTCCCATTGTACTTCCTTAACTATTATAATATTTTCAGGAATTATAAATCTTTTTTATTTGTCTGAATTTTCTTACTAGACTCTAAAATTCTTAAATAACAAATCGTATGCTTCTTTGAAACTTGTCTTGGTATATTATTGGATGTATCTGTAGTAAGTTCATGATAAATATTTTGCTTTTGTTTCATTTTTTTCAATAAAGCTACTGCTTAGTCATCTTATGATAGATGTATTCTTGTCATGTGATTTTTAATTTACCCTGTAAAAGCACATCTTATAATTGAGTTCAGTGTGGTTATTTTTAATAAATTTATAAGCCAATTATACCAATTGACCTAAGTATTGATTTTTATGGCAGTGAAGTCCAATTATATGGCTTTAGGGATCGAATCAGCTACACATGCCTGATGGGTTCCCTGAATTGAGAAGGCATTTTGTTCATAGATCAGTATTAAGAACAGGAAGAGGAAATATTATGCAGTGATTTCTTGTCTACAGAATTACATTAGCATCATCTATTCTGCTAGTCATAATTTCTCAACACAATAGATATATTTATCAGTGATTGTTCCTGTGACATAGTACACGAAAAATGTACTATTATTAATTATAAATGACACTGATTGAGCATTTTGTCATTACAAATTTAATTTTTAAGAAAGAATTCTCCATGTGATAATACTTGAGAGAATTAAATATATTAAATACATTATATATATGTACCTAAAAGTTGGTACCAAATGACTACTTGATTCTTTTGGATTAGTGTTTATTTTAAACACGAAACTGTTCTTGCTTTATTTAAGGTGAATTTGGAGAAGTCTGTAGTGGACGTTTGAAGACACCAGGGAAAAGGGAGATCCCAGTTGCCATAAAAACTTTGAAAGGTGGCCATATGGATCGGCAAAGAAAAGATTTTCTAAGAGAAGCTAGCATCATGGGTCAGTTTGACCACCCAAATATCATTCGCCTAGAAGGTGTTGTCACTAAAAGTAAGTAACTTTTGCTATTGCATCTTTTTTTATATTTCAGTTACTTTTTAAAACCAGTTCAATAACAATTTATTCAAGTATTACCCCTTAATGTCTTGGTATTAAGTTATGACACTACCAGAGTTTGCAATGGTTACCATATACATGATATTTTTATCTATAAATTGTTTGCTAATTTAACTTTCAGTAATGAATCAAGAGTAAAGATTGCTTTGTTCCCCCTAATTTCAGCTAGTTATCATATCTAATGCTACTCAATGAAATATTAATGCAAAAAAAGTTTGAATGTTATGATTCATTAAAGTAAAATATGTCAGTTTGGATATAAAGTTCATATATAATCTGAAGTAAAAAAATTATTTTTAAATATTTTTATTAAGATACCATAATTTACATTATTCATGATTCATTTCAGACTACAATGTGCAATGCTGATCCCTTCACCAGTGTCTCTTCCCTTTATAAATAGTCCCAGTTTTTCAGCCTACCTCTCTGACAGGCACAATTTTTTAAAAATTAAAAGCCCTGTGGTTTATAATACTGTTACAAGTAGGATTTCTTGTATAGCACTTTATTAGCCTTCAGCACCCCCACCTCCTCCAGAGTGACCACATCCCTTGACTGTTGTCTCAGTGTTCCACTTCCTGTCCTGCTCCCCCTCCCCCACTTCCTGTGATAAGTACCTACTAAAGACCTATCCTCAAATTCTCAGTTTCACTTGACTTTGGCCAATTGTTATTTCTCTAATGTGTTTCTTTATATCCTGCATATGAGATCTATTATTCTGTGTCTGTCTCCTCCAAATGTCACTCAGCATGAAATTCTCCAGATCATTCTTGTTGCAGCAAATTTGCTTGATTTCATCTTTTCACTCATTGTTTCTCACAGAATTAGTATTCTGCAATGCTCTTGTGTCATAGTTACTTTATCCAGCCATCTGTTCTTTTATATTTTAAGTATTGAAAGATTACTTTTATAACACCGATTTTTATAACAAACACCAATTTCATGATTGGGTTTCATTCATACACTGTTGCAGCACCCATCCCTCCATCCCTCCACCAGTGCACATTAGGCATTACCAATGTCCCCCTCCCCCAGCCTGCCTCTATAGCAATTCTTCTTCTTCTTCTTCTTCTTCTTCTTCTTCTTCTTCTTCTTCTTCTTCTTCTTCTTCTTCTTCTTCTTCTCCTTCTTCTTCTCCCTTCTCCTTCTTCTTCTTCTTCTTCTTCTTCTTCTTCTTCTTCTTCTTCTTCTTCTTCTTCTTCTCCTCTTCTTCTCCTTCTTCTTCTCCTTCCTTCCCTCCTCCTCCTCCTCCTCCTTCTCCTCCTCCTCCTCCTCCTCCTTCTTCTCTTCTTTTTCTTCTTCTCGTCTTCTTGTCTTCTCTCCTCCTCCTCCTCCTTCTTCCTTGTCTTCATCTTCATCTTCATCTCCATCTTTGTCTTTGTCTTCATCATCATCGTCATTGTCTTCTTCCTCTTCTTCCTCTTCTTTTCTTCTTTGTCTTTGTCTTCATCATCATCGTCATTGTCTTCTTCCTCTTCTTCCTCTTCTTCTTCCTCTTCTTCCTCTTCTTTCTTCTTCGTCTTTTCTTCTACTTCCTCCACTTCCTCTTCATCTTCCTCCACTTCCTCTTCCTACTCCTCCCCTCCTTCTCCTTCTCCTCTCTTCCTTCTCCTTTCTTCTTTCTTCTCTCTTTCCCTCTCTCCCATATCTTAAACATTGTAGCCTGCCATATATACATTTACATGTTATCATGCATATCCCTTTCAGGCATCTGTTCTTGGGATTTTGTGTTGTGTCCAGGTTTCTACTATTTTAATAGTGCTGTAGGAAGACCAATTTTTTTCTGAATAATGTGAAGTAAAATTTTCAAACGAAAGTTCTACATGAGGGCCGGAGCGATAGCCCAGCGGGTAGGGCGTTTGCCTTGCACACGGCCGGCCTGTGCTGGCCCAGGTTCGATCCCGGCATCCCATATGGTCCCCCAAACACCGCCAGGAGTAATTCCTGAGTGCAGAGCCAGGAGTAACCCCTGAGCATCGCCAGGTGTGACCCAAAAAAAGAAAAAAAAAAAGTTCTACATGAGACAATATGAGTTGTACTAGAACTGATGGTTTTTACTTATATAAAACAAGAAGTTGCAATTCTGAAATGAGATGGCTTTCTTTGCAGTCTTAGTAGGTAAATGAATTTCTTGAAAATCTAAAATTAGGAATTAAAGAGATATATAAGGGGTAAGGTGCTTGCTTGCTTTCCATGTGCCATTGCAGTATCTCCTATGGTTCCCAGGGCACCTGTAGGTATGATCCCAGCACACAGAACCAGAAGTAAATTATGAGCACAACTGGGGAGTCAACAAAAATAAAATCTAAGATTAAACATATACTCTGACAAATTGATCGCTATGTATTTAATTTTACTTTAGTAGTGATAGGGCATAAAGCTTAACTATTTCTCCTTACATTATAATATAAATACCAAATAGAGAATACATTTAAATACTCCTCAAAATAAATGTTTGAGGGACACTTTTTTTTTTTAAGAGTAAAAAATTCTTTTAAAACAACTTAAAAGAAATTGAAATAGTCATATTGGACGCAAGAAAAGTACAAACTAATTGAAAAATGTCAGAAGTCTGAAAAACCTAAGTCCTTATATGACATCAGCTAGTATGCTGTCAGATGGCACTAAGTTATTGACAGTCACTTGATGTCAAGGACACAGCCTTTCCACATCAGTTTTTTTTTTTTTGCTTTATTGGATCACACTCGGCGATGCTCAGGGGTTTCTCCTGGCTCTGCACTCAGGAATTACTCCTGGCTGTGCTATGGGGACCATACGGGATGCCAGGATCGAACCTGGGCCAGCATGGGCCGACCACGTGCAAGGCAAATGCCCTACCCACTGGACTATCGCTCTGGCCCCTCTGCATCAGTTTTTTGAAGTGCTTTTCCGCTAGTGACTTTGGTAGGATATTGCAATATTAATGTCTCTTCTCACCCATATTGATTCTAGACCTATCCATGTGACTAGTTTTGGAAAATGGGAAATGAACAAATGTGATGGAATGAAACACAAGTTTACACTTTAGAGCTTGTTCTCTTGCAATACTCCTGACTTTATGATATTTTTTTTTGGAACCACACCTGGAAGATAAGATACATTTTAAATGTTTTTAATGTCATGCTTTGTCGGGGAATACCGCCGGGGTCCCGACAGTGTCAGGACAGAGGTTGTCTTCTACCTCCGAGGACGCCGGGGAACAGATGAAAACTCACGAGTCTGGTGCAGTTCCAAAAAATGCTTTTAATAGTACAAAAGCTCTTCCACAGCACTCCAATACAATGAACAAACTCTAGCTCTGGTCTGAACTTAGACCATACAAAAGAGCCTAAGTCTCCCACCAAAGAGAGAGGATCTCACCTGAGATAAGTCCTACCCAGAAAAGGAGCAAAAGGCCAAAGAGCAAAAAGCCAAAAGCAAAAAAGCCGAGAAGCCAAAAGCCACAGGAGCCAAAAGCTGAAAGTTAAAAAGCCAAAGAGGCCTCAAGTCAGTCCCCTTATATACACCAAAGTAATCCAGGGAGGGTCGTGTCAACAAAGAACTCTAAACAGAGTGTAGTGCCACACCCTATTGCAGGTATAAACAAAGGTTATGCCAAAGGACTAATCCCGAGATTATCTCTTATGTAAAACACTGGAGAGAGAGGGGGTGGGCTGATATAAAGTAATACATCTTAATTTCATGAGCTTCATGTAATCTAGATGGTACCCAAAAGGTTCTTCTTATTATTATCTGCACCAGGGTGATTCTGAGTATCTTGTTCTCGTGTACTGATAGGGTCACATTTGCCTGCTTAGAGCAAACTAGTATGATCCTTCCTATAGTCTCAGCGTAGCCAGGGTGGTAGTCTCCTGGTAAATTCTAACTGTGCCACGCTGGGTGCAGTGGGTATAAAGAGGAGCTGTGCCCAATCTAGAAAACATAGAAGTCTTAGTAGATGTATAAGTCAGAAGTTATTCAATCAAGGTGACTTCTGTAAGTGCCACACCCTCTAGCAGTGTTTACATAGAAGAGAAGTCTCATTAGAATGAACCTTGACTTAAGTAGATTAAGCTGGGAGTGGGCAAAACAACAAAACTCACAGAATAGCTAAAACTGTCCTCCAAAAATGTTTTTTTTTAAATAAAATAGTGAAATGAACCCGCCCCTCAAGGTGTTGCAGGTATGGCTGTAGTGCCCGACTGCATCAGCAGGTGGCAGACAGGAGATAGGTTTGTCTACACCCAGTGCTCGGACCTGTGGGCCCTGAATAGTTGATAGTCTGACACAGAAAAAGACTGGGTCCCCTGGGATGAACCTAGAGCCATGGCAGAGCCTGGCAACCTACCTATGGTGTGTGTGATATGCCAAAAACTGTAACTATAATGGCCCTCATTCCCAACAAATGGAGATGTTACTAGTGCCCACTCAAGCAAATAGATGAACAATGGGAAGACAAGTGACAAATGACAAGTAACAAGTGAAATGAAATTTTTTTTAATACATAAAAACGTTTTGGAGATATAATGCAATGGTGCTTACCTTGCATGAAGTCAATAAAGTTTTGATCCCTGCACCCCATATGGTTGCCTAAGAACTGCCTAAGAACTGCCAGGAGTGAATCCCCAATCCCAGAGTCAGGTTTAAGTCCTGAGCACTGAACAGTGCGCTCCCCACACAGAGATATAACATTAGGAAACCAAGTATTATGTCAAAATATTCAGTCAAGATTACTTATCTAAGAAAAAGAGATACAAGAGAAGTAACATGTTCCTTTTTTATCCTGTTTTCTACTTCCTTGTCACTAATTTTGCATGAGCATTTCAAATTATTCATTCTCTCATATTTCTGGTAGTAAAAAGAATTTTGAAATGAACTTGAAAAAGATATTCAATTACTTTTATTTATGTGTGAAATAGCTAGAAATAAATATTTGGCAATTAAGTCAAAGGATTGAAAGTATCAGGTCCTACTTTCTTTTGCTAACTCATACTTTCTATTGCTAACTCATTTTAAAATGTATCCTTACAGGTTTTATTCACATATTGTCATATATAAGAAATATACATATATATGCATATATAAACATATAAATATACATGCATACATATACAACAGAAAGTTACCTAAAGCCCTGTGATATAATAGGACTTATTTTTTACAAGATTAGCTGAATAGATATAATGTAACAATCTGTGTCATGTGACTGCCAGTTTGAAATGCTCAGTTTATTTCACATAAAGTTTAAGCAACAAAGTGACAGCTCTACATCTCTAATAATCTTGTACCCAAATGAACCTAGTGACCTCTATGCAGCCAAATTTGTATAATCCATAAATCAACTTCCTTGTTCCATTTCAGGAAAAAGAAAGGGAGTGAGGAAATAAGAGAAAATATAAAAACCTGTGTTTCTGAGTTGCAATACCATTATAGATTTAATTGTAAGAGAAAGCCTCCAGTGTAGGTGTTGTAGTACTGCATAAATGATTAGTGGAGGTAGAGAAAAGAATTATTTTAGAAAGCAGAAGTGGACATATTTATACTGTTATCTTCTGACTTGAGTGCTATGGGATTATTAGGGGAAAGGCATTAAATAAATGAATGCTTCATTCCCATAAATACTTGGTAATTGTTTCAAGATTGCCCTTAAGTAGCTAAGCGATAGCTGGCAATTAATGCTCCCTAAGGACTATAATATTGCACAGAAGATAATACTGACAAAGATAAAATACAGTATAGGTTTTTACAGTCTTGTTAGCGGAGTACCCTGGAGTTCTAAGAAATAAAAGCTTAGACCATAGTTGAAAGTAATACAAAATTATAGATCAAAATCTTTGTCACTGCCTGTCTGCAATATGCATATTTCTAATCTTATTGTATAGGCTTTATCTCTGAGAGATACATATTATAAACTCCCTGAGAATACTTTTTTTCTTTCATATTTGAGTGTATAACTACTTTCAAATTTGAAAGTTAAAATATTAAAAGATGTGTTGTCATCAATATGTGTCTCATAAAAGTTGAACTTTGATTTGATACCCATAAAAAATTCATTAACCAGTTAAGATAAAACTTGGTCTAAAGGAGATTAATTAAGATGAGCCATATGCTTAGCACTTACTATTACTCCAAAAAAGCAAAGAGAAGCTATCAATAGAGAACACACTTCTAACTTTAGTAAGATAGGGAGTAGCAATTTATAGCAGACAATGTATATGTCTGTCAGTAGCTACAAAGCCTAAAGCAAAAGTGCTACACTTTAAAAAAATATTTTGGTTTGCGGCTGGCCAGGCAGGTGCCTGGGGCTGTGGTAGAGCCCCCGGTCTAGGCAGAAGGTGGAACTACAACCCCCAGAAGTCCGAGTGGAAGCGGAAGTAAACAGTCATTTTGAACTCTCACACTGGCCTGACTCCTCCTCAGGTAGCCTCCCTGGGGTGTGCAGCGGGCTGGGTGGGCGGCTAACGCGGCCACTTATTAGTACAAAAACTAGGAAATTCAACACCAAGGGAAGGTAATACCCTCAACAAAAAAGAAACAGTAGACTAGAGGAATCTATCCCTGAACACCGCAACACCATGAGGAAACAACGCAGATCCCCAGCTCGAAGAACAGATGAAAGAATCGACCCTGAAGACTCAAAAAGAATACAGATGTGCATGATCTCTCTGACAATGAAATTAGAGAAGAAATTGGTAGGATGTTTAAGGAGCTCAATGAAAAAATTGAGCAGATGTCCAATAAAATACAGAAGATAAATGAAACAGTTTAAAGGGCAGTCAATAAACTAAGGGAGGAAATGAGAGCAGAAATGACAACCATGCAAATAGAAATATCATAGTTTAAAAACTCAGTAGAAGAAATGACAAACACAATTGGGGCTCTCAACAGTAGGATGACAGCAGCGGAAGAGAGAATCAGTGAGACGGAAGATGAGCTGCAGAAAGCACTCAGATATCTACATAAGATGGAAAAAAGACCGGAAAATGGATCAGCAACAGAAAAGAGAACAATGGAATGAAGCCAGGCGCAAAAACATAAGAATCATCGGAGTCCCAGAGGGCCAGGAAAGCAACCCCAAGGAAATTAAAACAGTTAAAAACATCCTGGCTGAAAAGTTCCCGAGTTAAAGGACGAAGACATCCAGATCCAAGAAGCCCGACGTGTACCAGCAAGAAGAGACCCCAATAGAAAGACCCCAAGACACATCCTAGTCAAAGTAATGGATGCCATAGACAGAGACAGAATTCTTCAGGCAGCAAGATCAAAGAAGGAAATTGTATACAAAGGAGCATCCATTCGACTTTCAGCAGACTTCTCAGAAGACACCCTCTAAGCCCGAAGGCAGTGGTGGGATATAGTAAAAAAACTTAATGAAATGAATGCCTCAGCAAGAATTCTTTATCCGGCTAAACTCTCGCTCAGATTTGAAGGACAGATATACAACTTCTTGGATAAACAACAGCTTAGGAACTTTGTAAAATCAAAACCAACCTTAAAAGGAGGAGGAAAGATCTACTATAAGACGAGACATAACCCAAAAAGAACAACCAACCTATTCAGAAAGATGGCACAAAATCCCATGACAATAATCTCTTTCAATGTCAATGGTCTAAATGCACCAGTTAAGAGACACAGAGTGGCAAAATGGATCACAAAATTGAATCCGACATTCTGCTGCCTCCAAGAAACACACCTGAACAATCAGAGTAAAGACAGGCTCAAAATAAAAGCCTGGAAAACAATCCCTTCACTCAAACAACCCATCCAAAAAAGGCTAGGGTAGCCATACTGGTATCTGACAACATAGACTTCAGGCTGAAGAAGGTCAGAAGGGACAGTGAGGGTCACTTCTTAATAGTCAAGGGATGCATATATCAGGAAGAAATCACGCTATTAAACATATATGCACCCAACGAGGGGCCAGCAAAATACCTAAAACAACTATTAATAGACTTCCAAAGAAGACATTGACAGCAGCACAATTGTAGTTGGAGACTTCAACACTGCTCTATCAACCCTGGATAGATCGACAAGATTGAAACTTACCAAGGAAATACTGGTCCTAGAAGAAGAGATGGAGGAAAGAGGGCTGGTAGACATATACAGGGCATTTCATCCCCAAAAAGCTGAATACACTTTCTTCTCCAGTGCACATGGAACATACTCCAAAAATAGATCACATGCTGAGCCATAAATCATATCTCCATAAAATCAAGAAGATAAAAAATTGTGCCAACTATATTTTCAGACCATGATGCACTGAAAATAGAAGTTAATTGTACACAAAAATGAAGACCAATACCAAGTACCTGAAAACTAAAAAGCTCATTGCTGAATAACCAGCAAGTCATAAAAAGAAATCAAAGAGGAAATCCAAAGGTTCCTGGAAACAAATGAGACTGAAGACACAAATTACCAGAACTTGTGGGATAGGAGCGAAAGCAATGTTAAGAGGCAAGTTCATAGCTCTTCAAGCATTCATCAGAAAAGAAGAAAAGGCCATCATAAACAGTCTGACTTCACAACTTAAGATCTTAGAGAGTGATCAACAAAAGGAGCCCAACCCAAGCAGAAAGAAAGAAATAATAAAACTTAGAGCAGAAATCAATGAGATGGAATGTCAAAAAACAATCCAGAAGATCAACAAAACCAAAAGCTGGTTCTTTGAAAAAATAAACAAGATTGACAAACCACTTGCAAGACTTGTAAGAAAAAGGAAAAGAGAGAACCTAAATAAATAGAATCAGAAATGAAAACGGGGACATCACAATAGAAACCACAGAAATTCAAAAGATCATCAGAGATTACTATGAGAGCCTGTACGCCACAAAACAAGAGAACCTAGAAGAAATGAACAAATTCCCGAATTCCTATAGCTTCCCAAGTCTGCAACAAGAAAATTTGGAATACCTCAACAAACCTATCTCCATCGAGGAAATAGAATCAGTAATCAAAAGTCTCCCCAAACACAAAAAGCCCAGGTCCAGATGGATTCACCGTGAATTCTACAAAACCTTTAAAGAGGACCTACTCCCAATTCTTTTTAAACTCTTCTGGCAAATTGAAGAAACAGAAACACTCCCAAATAGCTTTAACGAGGCACATATCACCCTGATACCCAAAGCAGACAAAGATACCACAAAAAAGGAAAACTACAGACCAATCTCCCTGATGAATACAGCTGCTAAGATCTTCAACAAAATACTAGCAAATAGAATCCAAAGAGTCATCAAAAAGATTGTACACCATGAGCAAGTGGGATTCATCCCGGGAATGCAAGGATGGTTCAACATCCGCAAGTCAATCAACATAATTCATCATATCAACAAAAAGAAAAATAAAAACCATATGATCATATCAATAGATGCAGAGAAGGCATTTGACAAGATTGAACACCCGTTCATGACAAAAGCTCTCAGAAAAATGGGGATTGAAGGAACCTTCCTCAAGATAATCCAGGCCATCTACTACAAGCCCACAGCGAGCATCATTCTCAATGGGGAAAAACTGAAAGCCTTCCCCTTAAGATCAGGGACAAGACAAGGCTGCCCACTCTCACCACTTCTATTCAATATAGTACTGGAATTACTTGCCATAACAATCAGGGAAGAAAAAAGACATTAAGGGCATCCAGATAGGAAGGGAAGAAGCCAAGTTATCACTATTTGCAGATGACATGATATTATACCTGGAAAACCCGAAACTCTCTACCAAGAGGCTCCTAGAAATAATACATTCCTATAGTAGAGTAGCAGGGTACAAAATCAATACCCAAAAAGTCAATGGCCTTCCTATATGCAAACAGTGAAAGAGAAGAAAGGGACATTAAAGAAACTATCCCGTTCACAATTGCGCCACAGAAAATCAAATACCTAGGAATCAGTTTGACAAAGAATGTAAAGGATCTCTACAAAGAAAACTACAAAACGTTACTTCAGGAAATAAAGGAAGACCTGAGGAAATGGAGACACACCCCCTGCTCATGGATTGAAAGCATTAACATTATCAAAATGGTAATACTCCCTAGAGCTTTATACAGATTCAATGCGGTCCCTATAAAGATACCCATGATGTTCTTCAAAGAAATTGAACAAACACTCCTGAAATTTGTATGGAATAATAAAACCCCACGAATAGCTAAAGCAATCCTTGGGAAAAAAGAAGATGGGAGGTATCACTTTCCCCAACCTCAAGCTCTACTACAGAGCAGTTGTAATTAAACAGTGTGGTATTGGTATAGAGACAGACCTGTAGACCTATGGAATAGAATTGAGTATCCTGAAACACATTCTCAAATATACAACCACTTAATCTTCGATAAAGGAGCAAAAAATATTAAGTGGAGCAAAGAAAGCCTCTTCAACAAATGGTGCTGGGAAAACTGGGCAGCTACATGTAAAAAAATGAACTTAGACCTCCTTCTAATGCCATGCACAAAAGTCAGATCAAAATGGATTCTAGATCTCAACATCAGACATGAATTTATAAGGTACATCGAAGAAAACATAGGAGAAATGCTCTACGACATCGAAACTAAAAAGTATCTTTTAAAGACGACACATCACTGACCAAGCAAATGGAAGAAAATATAAACAAATGGGATTATATAAAATTGAAAAGATTCTGCACCTCAAAAGAAACGGTTACCAAGATACAAAGACAATCCACAGAGTGGGAAAGGATATTCACCCAATACCCATCTGACAAGGGGTTAATATCCAGGATATATCAGGCACTGGTAGCAATCCACAAGAAAAAAAACAGCCAACCCCATCAAAAAATGGGGAGAAGAAATGAACAGAAGCTTCCAAAAAAGAAGAAATTCTAATGGCCAAAAGGCATGTGAAAAAGTGCTCTTCATCTTTAATCATCAGGGAGATGCAAATCAAACAACAATGAGGTACCATCTCACACCACAGAGACTGGCACACATCCAAAACAGCAAGAACAACCGGTGCTGGCGTGGATGTGGGGGAGAAAAGGGACTCTCATCCACTGTTGGTGGGAGTGCCGACTGGTCCAGCCCTTTTGGAGAACAACATGGGCATTCCTCCGAAAACTAGATATTGAGTTCCCATTTGAGCCAGCAATAGCACTCCTGGGAATATACCCGAGAGACCGAAAAACACATAGCAGAAACACTATCTGTACTTCTTTATTCATCTCTGCGCTATTCGCTAGAGCTAGAATCTGGAAACAACCTAAATGCCTGAGAACAGAGGACTGGCTAAAGAAACTGTGGTTCATCTACACTATGGAATACTATGCGGCTGTCAGAAAAGATGACATTATGAAATTTACCTGCAAATGGATGAACATGGAGACTATCATGCTGAGTGAAATTAGTCAGAAGGAAAAGGACAGATATAGAATGACTGCATTCATTAACAGGACATAAATAGATACCAGTGTTTTACTAAATGTGGGAAATAGTAATGGCAGATTAAAACTCACCATTGAATATACACAAAGAGACTTAAGTGATAAACTCTATATATCTGCAGGTCTAGCCACAATGTGTAAAATAAGAGGGAGAGAGATGCAGAGACAGAGAGAGAGAGAGAGAGAGAAGAAGAGGAAACTGGGGTACCTGCTATTAACGCAGCCTGAGGGTGGGTGGGAGGGGATGGGGGTACATTTGTGGTGGAAATGGGGCACTGGTGGAGGGATGGGTGCTGGTATACTGTATTACCAAGAACCAATTATGAACACCTTTGTAATTGTATGTTTCACGGTGGTATAACAAAAAATTTTTTAAAAAAGTATTGTGGATCTTTATAAATATATACAGTTGAGTGAACACATCCCAGAAACTTGAATCCTGTAGTTTGAACTCAAGATGATAAAAGAGGCAAAAAGAATAAGCAATGAAATGCCTATTTCTGAAGAGAATAGATAACAACTAAATTTGAACTTTTACATGTCACATCTTAAACTATTAATTCAGTGAATAGTAAAAGCTAATAAGAATAAGCGCATATATGACCACAGTAATTTAAACTGGAACTGTGGAGGTAGTGCTAGTGGAAGAGTACATACTTTGCCATAGGCAAGAGCCTTAGTTTGATGCCTTGAATAAGTATCCCTGTCTCCCCCATCACCCGCTAGGTATGGTATTGTCAATCATTGTTTTTAAAACTTTAATTTCTTCATAGGCCATTTTAAGATAGTCTATGAAAAATAGGAGCTCTCAAAGAACATGCTATCAAAAATGGAAGTTCTCAAAGAAACCCTCTTTGAATACTGTAAAATGATGTGGATTCAGGACAGCTTCTAGTCTCCGAGTTCCTAAAGTATGAGTAATGCAAGCCAGTCAAATGCATTGTACAATAAATGCAAAGTAAATGAAGCTTGGGCCTAAAATTGGGTCTTGAACAGGTTATTCAACATCATTCCCTCCACTTGATCTTCTCTACAAAAGATCAGAAAGTGTAAATTGAACTAGAAGATTTAAAATAAAAAAGCTCAAATCTGGCAATGGTTTTGAATTTATTCCTTTGCCAAAATAAGAGATGTTGGTAGGAGGATAATATGTGCCAGCAATAACTTTTACTCACCCCATCTTTAACACTTCAGGTCAGTGATCCAAGAAGACAAGAGCGGTTGAGACAGAAACAAAAAGACTGTTAAAACCCAAGCTCGCTGTATGTCTGAACAATCTGGAAAGTAGAAGATCATGGGGAAATATTGTCCTGTGAGCAATACAGGAATATAGAATATGCATTGCAGGGTCTAAAATAGTTTGGAACTGGTTTTCCTGGTAATAGAATACACATTAATATAAATATGATATATGTGTATGTAACTATATATATATATATTCTATCTTATTTTTAATTTTTGATTTATAGAAATGCTAATGATTCTTTATAAACTTTATAAAAATCAAAGGTTACTTTTTTAGTCAAAAATAGAAATCTCAAATATACTGATTTTATATATCTTGAATTTTAGTCAGAAATAGACATCTCAAATCATATTGTCATTTTCAAAAGATGAAAATGCAAGGGCCAGGGAGATTGTATAGAGAAGAAGGTGCTTGCCTGGCACTGGCCAAGCCAGGTTCCACCCTTGGCACCTCATATGGTCCTCTGAGCATAGACCAAGGAGTAAGTCCTGAGTACCACTCAAAACAAATCTGGGGTCCAAAAACAAAACATGGAAAAACACCAGGTTCTAGAGATGGTAAAAGGGTTACAGTACTTGCCCTCCATTAGGTCTACCCTGATTCAATTTCTTAGCCCTACGTATGGTCCCCTGAGCATCACCAGAAGTGATTCCTGAGTAAAGAGACAGGACTATGCTCTGAGCACCACTGGGTGTAAAACCAACCACCACCACCACCCCTCACCTTAAAAATAAATCAAAGAAAAATAAAAAGAAAAAAGTATATGTGTTGTCAGGACTCCAAATTAATCACTCAAAAAGTATGGCTAGTTAAATGATTTTCTTGATGATTATGATAGATTCTATTACCATTTGTGATTTCTGCACCTTTCTACCAATAAAGTGCTCAAGATCCTCCATAACTGTCCTTTTGCTACTTCTTGTCCATCTCTTCTCCCCTCACGCCCTTACTTTCTAGTAAGCTCAGTTTCGTATTTCATGGGCAAGTATTATTCAAGTCTTATTCAAAGCCTTTGTAGCATGGGTAGTAACAATTTATGTTTTTCAGTTTTGTTTTATTTCATGCCTTCCCCAGCAGTGCCTAAGGGGACCCAGGACCACTGCCAGTGATTCTCAGCCAAGAAGGCTGGCAGTTCATTGCGAGGGACTGAGGATGTGGCACTATTTATACCCTGGTTGCAGCGATCACTAAGACCATTCATCTTGCAGATTCTTCCAGGACCAACCCAGTAGTGCTGAGGAGGTTATGTATTGCTTGGGGTCAAAACCAGGTTGATCAGTGATCTCAAGACATGGGCCCTAAGTCCTGAACTAGCTCCCAGGACCCAGTAATAGTAATTTGTAACAGATAAGGGACAGGATATTGTCATTAACTGCATAGTCAATATGAAAAGTGCTGCTACTCTTTCATAAGAACTGTGTCTTACTGGTACATTAATAATGAAAATATATGTACATAAAGCTAAGAAGTGAATAAAGAGCTATTTCCAAGGTTAAATTAAGAGTCTTCAGTAATGAATTATACTCAAGAAATATGAGAAGGAGAGGAGTTTTGGATGACTTTCAAGGTTTTGGTTTACATAAATAGGGAAAAGCAGAGGGAGATTCTCGAAGAATATCCTATTTGGAAGAAAAAAATATAAACTTTCCTTTGGGCATTGTAAGTTTTAGATGCCTAAATTTTAGATGCATTAGAGCCTTCATAGAATACTCTAGAATCCGGGTAGGAATCTGATGTTCAGATGCCAATTATGTCGAACTCACTGGATGATTAGTGCTTGGTAGTTGAAGCCATAGGGTGGATGAGATTACCAGTTAAGAAAAACTAGTCTTGGAGCCAGAACAATAGTACAGTGGGTAGGGCATTTGCCTTGTATGCAGCCAACTTGGGTTCTATCTTTGGCATCCTGAGCACTGCGCAGAGTAATTCCTGAGTGCAGAGCCAGGAGTAACCCATGAGCTTCACCGGGGTGACTCCCTGCCCACCCCCACAAAAAGGACAAGAACTAGTCTTAGCAAGCATACTAAGGAAGAGACAGAAGGCACAGCCTGAAAGGACAGATTTCTAAGAATGAGCTAAACACCAATAGATAAGTGAGATGGAAAGCCAAGAAAGATAATTTGAGAAGCATCTTTTGGATGAAGCAATAGAAGCAATTAGGCTGGTAAGAACATTATATCCTACTGTGTGGATGGAGGCCAGATTGCAGTGGACTATAGAGTGAGTAATACAAATGCATACTTCAGTCAGAGTCATCATTTACACTCCAAATACTTAGCATCCTTTAGATGTTGTCAATGCTTTCAAGTTATGTTTATTATATATCTCACGACCATCTGGTCCAGCAGTTTTCTAAGCATTAAGTAGTTATCAGTGAACAAGTAAGCCAAATGCTTACTCTTCTGGCTCAGTTCTCTGGGTCTATCTCTTCAGTTCTCCTTCTATACCTTCCTTCTTATATGCGAGATTGCAATCATGTGAAATCACAAGCCATCTCAAAACTGTCATTTCTCACACGCATCTTTTTGATTTCTAAATTCCTATGAAGCTTACAGAAAAAATATCCAGTTGCTCTAAATGGATACACAGATAGCTATGATATGAAGAGATGCCAGTACATAAAGGCAACCTGGAGTTACTAACTTCTCTTTTGCCTCTTTATGTAAAAAGGAAATATCATTTTCTGAGTTAATGAGTTAGGAGTTTGGGGGTGAACAAAACTAATCAGGAAAGATAGAAAGATTGTGGGCATTACCAAAGACGCAAGGCACCCTGGACAAAATGGCACCATTGATAAAAGAGGGTGAAAGTTCATCTGGAAAGAGAGAAAAATTCCAACCCAAGGACAAGTGAAATCCCAAAGGATATGAAATCATGATTTTCTATGTCTTATAACCATCCATTAATATTGCTATTTACTGTTACTAGGATTAGTGGTGAATTCTTGTCATCCAATTTATGTGCCTTCAAGTACATTCTCAGTGTATTGAGAACAAAGTATTTGCCATCTGGAATTTTTATATAATATACATATTGAGAGAAAATGAAGCAAGCAGTAACAAGATGACACAGCCTGGTGGCCCTGTGTATCTTACTCTGCTCAAACAGCACTAGGGCTAATTGGGATCACCAGCTTATTCTCTTTCTGCCAGAGTATACAAATACAGAGTGTGCTCTTCACAAGACAGAGTGGACTTCTGTGTTTAGGAGGAATTTATTTCTGTTCCTTCAAGTGTTCCAGTATCTGGGTTTCCTCAAGGTCATCCACTCTAATGATCGACCAAACTTCACCCTAACTCACTCTCCTCCCTTTTTGTCTCTCCTTCCCCACCCCAGTCTCCTAATTATAGGATACACTGCTGTAGAGCAGGAGCTAAAAAAAATTAGTAAGATGCAAGATACTCAGTAGAAACCTAACACTGAAAAATATCAGAAGTAAGAGAGTAAAAAGAATATAAATGCAGATTTATGTATACATTATATGACCTTCCATACCTATAAGTGTAACTAAACAGAGCCATCTAGAGGGCAAAATGTTACTTAGTTAAAAGAAAAAAGTTTCAGATGCATTCCACATTATGATAAAAATGTGTTCTCATAAAAAGATGATGGCTCTAAATTGAGAAAGAACTATAGATAAAACCACATTGCAGATTTCATTGGCATCCATGAACTCAGGAGATAGAAACCAGCTTTTTAGGGAGCAAGATAAGACAGTCTTTGCTTGGTTTGCTTAGAAAACTTCACGAGTTCTCAACATTCGCTGAATAAGGGCAAGTAAAAATCTGTCACAGAAATTAATTATGCCACCCCCTCTCATCTGATTTCTTATTTAAAAGTATCTATAAAGTTAACAAATAGAAATTCGTCAAGATTCTTATTTACTCCATGATGAGTATATATACTTTGTTTCGGGCACTGTGATTTACAATACTGTCATTGGTAGGATTTCATGCATAAAACATCCCAGCACCACACTTCCCCCAGTCCTACTCCCACCCAGCAGTGACCCAGCCATATTGATCACGCTTCATAGGGCTCTGGAACCACCAGGGCCCCAATGTCAGGGTCTCTCAAATGCAGACCATGTGCACTACCACTTGTTTTTTTTTTTTTTACCATTATTGTTCTTTTAGAAATATTTTTGTGATGGAGATAATACATTTCATTAGTATTGATGTTTAGGATTTAGGTATAAAAGTTCACTGTACCTCCACCTCCACCAGGTGCCAAAGTCCCTTCACCACTGTTCTTATGTTTAATCTTCCCTCATTCTTCACTACAAACCCTCCTTTGTGCACCAACACCCAACTTGCTATCCTCAGCTCTGTTGACAAAGTCATAAGGGTTTGTTTTGACTGGGTACTATCCGTTTCCTTGATGTGTATCTTTATATGTCACATACAAGTGAGATCATCTGGGATTTATCTATTTATCTATCTCTCGCTGACATCACATAGCATGACAGACACCCTCTGTATCTGTCTATGCTGTAAGGTTTGTCTTTTCTCTAGCTGAGTAGCATTCTACTATACATATATATGCATAATATATGTATGTATATATGTGCATGTATTGTAATTTACTTTTCCACTCAGCTTTTATTGGTCACTAGGGTTTGTTGGGTTTTATTGAACACTACATATTAGCAATTATTAATAATGCTGTAATGTACATGAAAATATAAAACTGGATATAATCAGTTGATTGTAAACCAGTGAACTCAGATAAATCCCTTGGATTTCTAAAACATTTTTTAATTTGATGTCATTTCAGATTGAAATTATATAGTCATACATATATTTCTTATTTTCCCTGATCTTATTTTATGTAGAATGTATGATTTTTTATCAAAGTCTGTAAATAAATATCAGTGCAGTTGTGTTTACTTCACTGTAGGCTTTCATCCAGATGTTATTAGCCTTTGCAGTATGTCCTTCTGCTCCAGAACTTGACCCAGGGCCCACTTTGTTTTTATTCATCATATACTTCTAATGTGTTACACTCTCTAGTCTGTCCTTATTACTCATAACCTAGCCTTCACTTGCGACATGTCTAGGATTCGGTCTATGTTTTGTTTTTCCCCTCAGAAATGCCACTGAAGTTTTATACTCTTCTTAGTATGTTGTTTCAAGTAATATATAATACCATCACACCTTATTTCTAGGGATGCATCTTTTGCATTACTCAGTTATAAAGTTAGTGTGCCTTGTTTTTAATTTGTGAATTTATGAATTTGGGGAATAAATAGTTTACATTATACAAATATGCTTTCTTCTCTAATTATCTCCACTAATTTGTTATCCATAGTAAAAAAAATCTCACCTGCAACAATTATTACTGTTGTGTTCTAGTGGCAATTATATTTTATTTTATATATCTTTCTTGCATGATTATTAAATCAGAATATATCTTTAAGACATCTGTATTTCAGAGGATTTGCTAAGTTAACCATATAATATTTTAAGTTAGCACTCTTTCTCAGAAGAGCTCATTTGAGATTCATCCATGTTTGTTGTTGAGTCATATATCTTTGTATGGGTTGAGCATTCAGTGGCAAAAGGACATTCAATTTAGAAGACATTAATAAAACTTCTATGAACTTTCATGTGCAGATTTTTATGTAAGAATATATTTACATTTGCTTTTGGTATTTCATTTTTTTCTTTTTTTGAGTCATATCAGGCTATGCTCAGGAATTATTCTTAGCTCTGCAATTAGGAAATTCTCCTCGTGGTGCTCAGGGAGACCACATGGGGTGCCAGGGATTGAACCTGGGTCTGTTGCATGCAAGGCAAATGTCCTACTCTGCTGTATTATCACTCCTGGCCCCTTTGTTAAATGATTTTAAATTTTAGACATTGAGTGACTTTTCTTTGCCATTGACATTTTAATTAGTATTCATTCATGGTTACTGATTTTGTTAATTGGGGTATTTGAGGAAGGGGTGAATATCCCCAGGCCTCTTCAGTGATTCTTAGGCCAAAAGGTCGTGCTATGTGGGCCTTGCAGTGCTTGGGAATACCCAAGCCACCCCAGGGATCAAATCAGTTGGCCACATGGCATACATTTTAACCCTTCTACTTTGATGATTTTTTCCTTCTGTGTATGTATTGTCTACTTATCACTGGTGAAGTATGATTTCACATTTTTTCCCATTTTGGTGACTTATCGTTCTTTTTCCCTTCCTTCCTTATTTTCTTTTTTCCGTCCTTTCCTTTCTTTATAGATGTCTTTCTTTGGTTCTAGTATTCTTTTCTTCACTTCTTTCTTTCTGCCAGGGATTGAACCCGGAACTGCCCACATGTAATAAGAGTGTCCTACCCCTATGATACACTGCTGAGCTATGGTGGGTTTCTTTCATTAATGTTGAATTTTAACAGAAATTTTATGAATACATCATTTCCCAGAATATTGAGTGCCTGATATAGCATAAGTGTTTTATTTTTGGAAGCCAAATATATTATTTTGTTCTTTTATAGATTAAGCTTCTTGGTACAGTATCTTGAAACTCTATCTAACCTAGGGGGCACAATGATTTTTCTCTTTTGTACGCCACTAGATGTTTTTTATAGTATCATACTCTACTTAGAGGTCTGTGATACACTTTTATGTATGCTATAGACCAAGACCTTTTGTGCATTATAAATTGTATACCATTTATTGTTTTATCTTAAATAAAAAACTCTTTTCTAATTTTTATTTACCTTTTCTACTTATATCCCTGACATGGTTTTCCTTTACCCAGGTAAAACCCCATGCTGTAGAATATAAAAATCTAAAGTTCTGCATGGCTCATGCCACCAATATATCTTTAATCTTATTTCCTGAATTTCTACCTGCTAGTTTATGATCTGTTAACAGCGATTCATTCATTCATTATGAATTCATGGCATTTACAACATGTCATGCTGTTTGTTACTTAACAAAGTTGATCATACTGAACATTTATTTCGGGAAAACTCCTCTCCCAACTTCCCCACCAACATCATCTTTAATTCAGCCAGAAAACTGTATTTATAAGGGATTGCCTAATTTTTATAACACATCACTTTTGCTTTGTTTGGGGTTTTGGCTTTTAATTTAGGGGGGAAACACCCAGCAGTGGGCAGGACTGAGTCCTAGGTTCGAACTCAGGGATCACTGCTGGCAGGGCTTGGGGAGCTGAGAATTGAACCCGAGTCAGTCATGTACAGGGCAAGTGTACTAATGATTGTACTATCTCTCTTGCCTCCAAACATCATTTCCTACTCTCTGTTATGGGTCATAGATCTACATTTCAAATCCTGTACTATAATTAGTATTTGTATGCATGACCTCAGACTATGACTTCTTAGCCTTCATGCCCAATTTAGCACCTCACAGCCTGGTTTAATGCCCTTAGTTTTTCTGGAACAATCCGATCAGTGATGCAGCATAGATGATCCCTCTTCTCCCTGCTGGAGCCCCCTTCACCTGCATCCAGCCTGTCACATCTCCGCGTGAGGCTGCATTAGCCAAGCCACTGCCCAGCAGTAGAACAGAACATTGTGTATTTATCTGGGTGTTTTTCTACTAGATTCTGTTGAGTAATGCAAAGTAATAGCTTTTCTGTAACTACCTGGAACTTCATTCTCTTATTTATATGTCAAAACTATTTCTATGTACATTAAGCAGTCCAAACATCATGAAACTGTTTCATTAGGTTTACGATAACCCTAATGTCCAGTCAAAGAGAGCTAAAAAGTATATACTGAGTATCTATTTTCTGCAATTAATCTTTCTTACCTGTCCCTCAAGGTATCCTGCCTCCGAGGTATTGCAGGCATGGCTGTAGTGCCCAGCTGCATCAGCAGGTGGCAGATAGGAGACAGGGTTGCCTATACCCAGGGCTCTGCCCCGTGGGCCGTGGATGGTTAATTGTCTGACATAGAAAAAGACTGAGCCCTCTGGGATGAATCTAGAGCCAGGGCAGAGCCTGGCAAGATACCCGTGGTGTACTCAATATGGCAAAATGGTAACAATAATGCACCTCATTCTTAATGATCAGAGACGTTACTGGTGCCTGCTCGAGCAAATCCATGAACAACGGGAAGACAAGTGACAATATTTCTTCCTTCCTCCCTCCCTCTCCCCCTCACTTCCTTACTTCCTTCTTTCCCTTATGTTTGTGTGGTGCTAGGAGTGAATCAGGGCTTCACACTGCAAGGCAAGTGGTCTACCATTGAGTATATTCCAGGCCTCTCTTTTCTCCTATTATTGTAGTTTCATCTCACTGTTCTAAATATCTCCTCTTATAAACCTCCAGTATAGGCTCACTGTACATTTTAAGTTTATTTTACTTTCAATTAAGGTGGAAATACTGTATTTACACTGTGACGGGATTTGGGGGAGGCAATGATGTGTTGAGAAAAGCCATTATTGTTTTAATCATGGCATCCCTAGTATGTTATTGAGCATGCAGTACACAGAAAGAAATAAAGGTAGAAAAGGGATAATGAGGTAGACAAGAGGAAAGAAAGTAAAAGCAATTATCATAATTTTTCCATAATCTGATGCCCAGTTTCTAAATTTGAATATACTAATGTCACTTACATATATATGGAATTGGCATTTTTCTTATAGCATTGCTGCTCTATATTTTTAATTTATCCTTCCTACGAACAATTATACCATATTTTCTATCTAAAAAACTTCATCTATTATAATAATTTCAGTGGTGAACAAATAAGTGATGTGCATTTATTGACATTTTATTAGCTTACATCAATCACTGCAGTGAATTTATTCATTTTCCACTCATCACAAATGCCAGCTAAAGATATCCATGTTTTTTTTTTTACTTCAGCAATAAATGTTTCAGGATTCTTAGCCCTGGAAATAATGCAGTGACCTTTCACCTAAACATTAATAGCCTCATTCTTTTGAAATCAACTTCAGTTTTCACTTTGGCATAGCCATAAATTATATGGGGATGCCATTGAATTTGGTACAGCAACCCATAAATACAAAAAGTGATAATGTCTCTGTGACTTTGTCACTATTTCAGACCTAATCACTGAGATATTCCACTACCTGAAATGAAAGCATACAAAATGTGCTCCATTAGCTCGTGTTTCTATGATTTAAACATTTCTTTAATATGGGTTATATCTCATAGTAAGAAATTTCAGGATATTCCCGGGAAACAGGACTGAAGTGGTTTAAGGCTGTGGTAGAAGATGGAAACTTAGAGTAAGCCAAGAGAGATTTCTTTATTTCAAGAAGTGAAAGACACACAGACTTACCTAAACAGGGATTTATACTTGTTACCTACACAAATTTACCAGAAAGAAAACAAAAGCTTTCCTTATGTGGACTCTCATTAGTGTGAAGCAATGTTACAAGTTCATGGAATTTATTCCGAACAGTCTTAAGAAAATCCTTCAGACTATTTACCCCTGAAAAGAAAGTTTAAAAGACTAATGAGATTTCTTCAGATGATGAAAGTCTTAATTATATATGTAAAATTTAAAATACTATTGTTTTGTAAGCTGGCAAAAATCATTTCTGTAGCCAAAAATCATCCTATCTGTCCTTTGATATATTCCCTATATTTTAAGTGCAGGATATTCTTAATTGCTAAGGAGGACCAACCTTCAATCTAATTACAGAACTTGCTCTTCTAAGTGATTAAGAAATTTAGAACAGGCAGAGAAAGAGGAAAGAATGAAGCTGAGTTGAGTGGCAAAACCCCTATCTAAATCAAATTTGGGTCCTGTCAATGGATTATGAAAAAGCATATTTGAAAGTAGGAATTGGGGATAAATTTTACTTTTGTTTAAATTGTCTCCTTTACAATGAAGAAAAACAAAAATATTTTAAAAATAACATTAATTCAAAGATAGTATGAGAAAAGTCACAATACAATTTGGAATCTTGATAAGACAATTAATGAAAGACACACTAAAATAAACCTCAGGGGGGCAGAGAGACACTACAGCAGTTATGGCGTATAGCTTGCATGTGGCAGACCCAGATTTGATCTCTAGAACCCTTATGCCTCCTCCCCAAGTCCACCAGAAGTGATTCCTGAGCATAGAACTAGGAGTAAGCCCTAAACATGGCCAAATGTGATCCCAAAACCAAAAAATGTATAAATCAATAAATATTAATCTCAGTGGGTAGAGAATACCAGATGTAGAGAGTATGGTAAAGCTAGTTTTTTTATAAGTAGATAGATAACATTAGATATAGGTAATTTGGCAGCACTGGTTTTAGTTTGTAACTTATCCTTCGTGTTGATGTTGAACTAATATAAATAATAACTGTCTCGCCATAAATATATATTATTTTAAAAATAAATATTATTATTTATATATTATATATAATATATGAATTATATATGAATAAATATATATTATATTTTTCTCCTTTCCCATCTTTTTCTGTGTCATTTTTTCATTAGGATGATAGCAGGGGGTCACCTACCCTCCTGATTGTAGCCACTGTGCATCTCTAGCCACTATGCTCTAGTGCATCTGTGCTCACCCCACATTGCACGTTAGACTGCAGTGCTTGAACTACAGACCACTGTACCCACCAGGGATGCAGTTCTTACAATTGCAGTATTAGCTACTTGTGCTCCAACACATAAAACTTTTTTGAGGCATTTATTCTCTGTCTGTAGTGTCTACCAGAGGGGGCCAGGGTGTCCCACGTTTGCTCACCGGGGTGGCACATCCTGCCTCTAATAGTCACACATCTTTTGAGGGTCACATCCTAGGGTCACATCCCCTTAATTATATATGTAAAATATATATTCCTAGGGTCACATCCCTTTGTGGTGCTCATCCCTGACTGCAGTGCGATTGGAGATCTTTTGCATCAGGGATACCACAGGCAGCAGAGCTGCCAGGATTGTGCCTCATGGGTGTGGACACAGGATGTTCAATGCATCGATTTATGCTGCAAGGCAGATACTCTGTGCCGCGAGGTTATTCATCCAGGCTTATCTTCTGGTTTCTAAAAGATAATGATAAGTTTTTAATATTTGCATAACCACTTTCCTGACCCAAATTGAGCCTTGTCCTATAAAACCTTGCCCATTTTGGTCGGATTAGATTCTGTTAAACCCATTTAGAGAACCTGTTACTTTACAATTTTAGTACCTCGAAATAATGAATTCTTTCCTAGACTAATGCAGTTTTCCCTAATGACTTTTCCAGTCTTTGTTCTTAACCTTACCACTAACAATTCTTCAGGCTTAGCTATGCTTTGTTCCAGGAAAGGTTAAAAGCTTCTCTTAAAGGGCAAATTCAGGTTTTGTCTTGACCTATGAGGCCTGTAATGATCTGGACCCAGCTTACTTCTCAGCTGCTGTGTGCAGCTCCTGCACCGTTGAATCTGCCATGCTCTAGGACAGCAGTGTCCCTTGGGTAGACCAAGATCACTGCTGCCTCAAAGCATCATCTTTTCTCATTGACTGCAGTGACCTCCTCAGATCACTTGATTACTTGAATCCCGTTATTCATCGATTTGCTCGAGCGGGTGCCAGTAACATTTCCATTGGACCCTATCACGTGCCAATGTAGCCCAATGGCATCTGGTTGATTCAGGAATATGAAGAGCCTCAAACCGTTCTTTCAGGGTCTTAACAAGGAAGTCTGACCATCTTGTGGGTGGGCGGCCACGTGATCTTTTGACATCCCGTGGGATCCAGTCGGTAACGGCTCTAGTCTAGCGGTTGTCTCCAAATCACATTACACGTCCAGCCCATCTGATTTTCGATGCCTTGGCAAACGAGATAGCGTCCCTGATTCTGGAATAGCGACGGAGGTCAGAACTCCGGATTCCTTCACTCACTTGAGTGAAACGTGATATTCCAAGCATAGCTCTTTCGATGCCTCTCTGGGAGACCGAATAGCATTCTCATCCTGCTTTCGTAGGGCCCAGGTCTCTGAGGCGTATATTAATGCAGGGAGAACAGTAGAGTAGAAGAGATGTGCCCGGAGCCGGAGGTTCTTTGTCCTTTTAGCTATTTCTTCGATGACTTTGAAGGCATTCCATGCCGCTCTCTTCCTCCTGCACAGCTCAGGTTTTAGGTTGTTCATCATGTTGACTTCTCGACCTAGGTACACATAACTGCTGCATTCAGAGATGTTTGTTCCATTGAGAGTGAATGGGGCCTCAGGAACTAGTTCATTTCTCATGAACATAGTTTTCTTCAGATTCAGCTGTAGACCTACCTTTCCACATTCTCGGTTAAAGTCAGCCAGCATTTGTGCCACTTGGCTAATGTTTGGTGTTATTAGAACGATGTCATCAGCGAAGAGGAGGTGGTGTAGTTGCCGACCATCTATCTTCACTCCCATTCTTTCCCTTTCTAATTGTCTCATGATGTTCTCGAGGGTGGCACTGAAGAGTTTTGGTGAGATGGTATCAACCTGTCAAACCCCTCTTTTGACATCAATGATCACTTCTTTGTAGAATGGTGAGATCCTGGTGGTGAATCCGTAATACAGCTCACAAAGGATCTTGATGTATTGGGTTTGAACACCCTGTTTGACTAGGGCTTCGATGACTGCTTCAGTCTCCACAGAATGAAAGGCTTTCTGTAAATCAATGAATGTGAGACAGAGCGGCATCTTGTACTCCCTACAAACCTCAATGAGCTTGGTTACTGTGTGGATATGGTCGATTGTGCTGAATCCTTTCCGGAAACCTGCTTGCTCGCATGGTTGTCCTTCATCTAGTGTTCTGCTAATCCTGTTCAGGATGACTCGTGTAAACAGCTTGTAGATGACAGACAACAGGCAGCTGGGGTGATAGTTGCCGATGTCGTGAATGTCTCCCTTCTTGAACAGTAGAACTGTCCTGCTGGTTTTCCATTGGGAGGGCACCTTGCATTCGGACAGGTAGCATGTGAAGAGCCAAGCTAGTGTATTGATGAGTACCGACGGCAGATTCTTCAGGTGTTTGGGTCTGACTTTGTCTGGGCCTGGTGCTGTTCCCTTCTTTACCGACGAGATGGCATGTCGGATTTCAGAAGGGAGAAAGTAGGGAATGACATATCCATCCTGTGGAATTTGGTATGTGGGCAGGTGGATGTGGCTATCAAAGAGTTTTGAGTAGAAGTCCTGGATAATCTTCTCCATTGCCTTTCTGGAAGATGTGATAGATCCATCAGGGCGTCGGAGGGCAGTCATCTTGGTCTTATAGTTGGCGAAGGACAGGCGGGCAGTGCGAATACTTTTCCCGGCTTCTGCTGCATCTTCCAGTATTTCTGCTCTTCTGTCTTTGAGGTCTGCTTTTATCGCTTCTCTGCACTGTTTAGCAAGCTTGGACGTTAGCATTTGGTCTCCTCAGGCTCACGCCTTGCCACGTTGGCGAATGAGCTCAAGAGTTTCTGAAGACAAGCGTCCTTTTGTGTCTTTCTCTCTCTCGGCATTCTTCGCACAATCATGGAGGTGCTGAACCAGTCGGTTGTATTCTTCATCGATGTCATCAATGATGGTATCTTCCCATGTTCCCGCAATGGTGCAAAAGAGTTCCCAGTTGGTGGTCGTTCTTGGAGTTCTCTTCTTAAACATTGCAGCTTTTTCTCCCCCGTTGCGGGAAGTAGAATTTTGCACGAAGGGAGACGGTGGTCCGATCCTGTCTGGAATTTGGGGACGACAGCAACATCAGTCAGACAAAACCGTCGATTGAAGATGATGTGATCAATTTCATTGTGGAACTGTCCGCCATGAGATTCCCATGTCCTACGTTTCGCTTCAGCCTTCTGAATCTGTGAGTTCCCATGAATAGTCTTGGTGGACATGATGAACTCAGATAGTCTCTCACCCTGTTCGTTCCATTCTAGGCCATGGGTCCCGATGTGGAGTTCTTCAGCCAATCTTCTCGGTCCTATCTTGGCATTAAAATCACTGACTATAATCTTGTAGAAGGTGTGATCTTTTTTATAGAACTCCTCCAATTCCATGTAGAATTTCTCAATTTCATCTTCTTTGTATGTGGATGTTGGTGCATAGACAATGAAGATAGAAATTGCTGGCAGTGGGCCACATCTCCTCAAGTGTAATCGTCCTATTCGGTTTGTTAGGCATTCAAATGAATCAATGTTGACAGCCATGTTCGTGTTGACAAGGACACCAACGCCACCGATGCCTCTTTCATCACATGTTCCAAGGAACAATTCTTCTCTGGTGTCAAATACAGCATGATGCGACTGGCGCCTCCCTTGTCTCAGTCAGACCAATGATGTCGTACTTGAACTTTTGCGCTTGCACCATCAGATCCTCAATATATGCTTCCGATGCCAGCGTACGTGCATTGAAAGTACAGACAGTCATTTTAGTCCTTCTTTGTTTTGTCAGCCTAGGACAGCCATGAAATTTTATCAGGCACTGCTTGTTTGCCTTTCTTACTGCTGCCATATTAAGGGCTTTTTTCGGGTCAGGAAAATAAACATTTTTGTTACTGGATTTGGCATATCGAACACGCATCGGACAGCTTGCCAGGCTCTGCCATGCGGGTGCTATATTCTCATTACTTTGTGGGGCTCTCTCAGAGGGGTGGGTAGAATATTTATGGTAATTTGGAGGTAAATTGCAACGGGGAAAGCTAGTTTCTGCTCTGCTGGGTGTACCTGTGTCTTAGGCTCAAGCATTCCCTGGGCTTGAAATACTCTCCTCTGAAGGGCGGGTCTCTGCAGGGCGGGTCCTTGTAGGCTGGGTTTCTGACAAGCTGGGCTGGAGACTGGATTAATCTGTGGGCTGGAGACTGGATTAATATGCTGGGGGAGATCTTACCAGCTGCACCTCCTCAGATAGCTTTCAGAATGTCTTCTGAAATTCCTTCCTCAAATGTAAATTTTTCCTCCTCCTCAACACAAAATATCTGTTCTATTTTTTGTCCCTGCTATATAACTAAAACTAGGAAGTCATGTGTACTACATCCCTGTATGATCAGAATACCCTGCACCAAGTCAAGTTCTAGCTCAAAAGAACAAACACTTAATGGAAAGTTATTCTATACGTGAATGAAGCTGTTTAAGTAATATATCATTATAGCAGTACGACATTTGTAATTCTGGAATTTTCAGTTTTACACATGCTTTTATTGTATCATATTATCAAATATCGTATCATTATCAAATATTGTATCATATTATCAAATATGAGACTATCACAGCCCGGATCATCAACACCCACCCTGCAGCAGTTTTTTCAATCCAGCCCGGCATGCCGAACCAGAGACTCTCAGATATGGGACAGAGCTGCTGCTTGCTCTCCCTTTGCCCAGCTGCTCATGAGGCGTTCGGGAGGCATGGTGGGTTCTAGTCCTGGCCTGCCACCCCAGCAGAGCCTCACAACAAGCCAGACGACCCCCCCCCCACTCCATGGAGGTTGCCATTTTCCACATCCGGACTTTCCTCTAGTTCCAAATCCACCCAGCAGACCAGACTATCACAGCCCGGCTCAGGAGACTACAAGAGTATGCCACCTGCACGGCAAGCCTGGCAAGCTGCTCATGTTGTATTTGATATGCCAAATACCAGTAACATTTATCTTAGGTCATTCCCATGACCTAATATAATGGTTTGAGGCTCTTTATATTCTTGGAGCAAGCAGATGCCTTTTGGGTTCTACTAGCATGAGACAGGACATATGGAGATATTACTGGTGCCCGCTCTAGCAAATAGATAATGAATGGGAAGATAGTGAAGATAGTGATAATGATCAAATATAGATTATTTACACCAGGTTAATTATCTGTTTAACAGTTTAAATGAAATCTAGACCATAGTACATTTACGTGTTTCTGTAAAATCGTTTACAGCAAAATATTTTTATATTTAAAAATATGTGTCTTTTAGTGGGGACAAATAAATAGCAAAGGGATTTAGGTGCTTGTCTTACACGTAGCCAACTCCAGTTTGATCCCTGGCACCACATATTGTCCCTGAGCACTACCAGAAGTCACCCGGGAACATCACTGGGTTGGCTCAAATCCCTATATTTAACACAAAAATATCAAATTATATGTAATAGTATTACCATTTAAAACTTTTTAACTAACAAAAAATAATTAAATATTTTGAAACAAGTACTATGTACTCAATGTTAGATTTATCAGATATTGCATATGTTTAGAATTATATAAAAGATGTTCCAGCTTAGCTTGATTAACTTGTTTACTAATTAGTCAATAAATGAACTTTAAAGACTAGATAAAACATTCTTTTAAATAAGTTAATTTTACAAAGGTTGTTATTAGGGCCAGAGCGATAGCCCAGCGGGTAGGGAGTTTGCCTTGCGCAGCCGGCCTGTGCTGGCCGGGTTCTATCCCTGGCATCTCATATGGTCCCCTGAGCACTGCTAGGAGTGATTCCTGAGTGCAGAGCCAGGAGTAACCCCTGAGAGCCGCCAGGTGTGACCCAAAAAAGCAAAACACAAAAAAAAAAAAAAAAAAAAAGGTTGCTATTAGAAAGCAAGATGAACATTTTAACTATACAAGTTCCCCAAAAGACAAACGTGTTACTAACTTCACGGTTGTTTTTCAATAAAAATTATTTCCTAAACCAATTTTATTCTTTAGGAGAAAATATAGCAAAATATGTTAGTTTATCTGTGAATTATTGCCATGGAATAATTCTAATTGTTTTCATCTTTGTGTGGGTGTGTGTACATGTGTGTGTTACATATATAATCTAAATTATGTATTATATATCAGATATGTAATTAATTTATAATTTATACATTATAAATTACATATATAATATATAACACGTAATTTATATTATATAAATATAAGTGTTATAAATAGAGAGCGATTTGGAAATGACCGCTGGACTAGAGCCATTACCAACTGGATCCCACGGGATGTCAAAAGATCACGTGGCCACCCACCCACAAGATGGTCAGACTTCCTTGTAAAGACCCTGAAGGAATGGTTTGAGGCTCTTCATATTCCTGAATCAACCAGATGCCATTGGGCTACATTGGCACGTGATAGGGTCAAATGGAAATGTTACTGGCTCCCACTCAAGCAAATCGATGAATAATGGGATTCAAGTGATCAAGTGATAAATAGAGAGAATGAGAGAGAGAGTCTGGGTTCAGATCTGGCTGTGCTCAGAGCTTATTCATGTTCTGCACTCAGGGATCACACCTGGTGAGCTCGGATGACCATTAGAGGTGCAGGGCATTGAATCCAGGTGAGCCGCATGTCAGGAAGCACCTATCTGCAGTACTATTGCCATGGCTCCTATTTTCTTTTGTTCTTTATCATATTATGTGTTTTCACAGTAAAGAAATATTGAATTGCTATTTTGTTCCTAAATCATAATGAAAATTATCTTTATATTAAATTGAATCGCTTGTATCACTTGTCTCCACATTGTTCATCGATTTGCTTGAGTGAGCACCAGTAACATCTCCATATGTCCTGTGACATGCTAGTGAAGCCCAAGGGCCTCTGCTCACTCCAGGAACATGAAGAGCCTCAAACCAGTTTCAGGTCATGGGGATGAGGTCTATATTGTTACTACTTTTTGGCAAGTCACGAATAGCTTACCAGACTCTGCTGTGCAGGTGGGATATTCTTGTAGTAGCCTCTCATCTCATGCATTTATTGATGAACCACATGAAAGTGGCCACGCAAGATGGGGAACGATCGACCTTTCTGCTGGATAGAGCTCTACAAGCTGTGGAGTCAAGATGTTGAAAATGGCGGCCCTCATGGTGTGGGGGGTCCTCTGGCTTCTTGCAAGGCTCTGCTGGGATGGTGGGCCAGGGCTAGAACCTGCCTACCCTTCTGGGTGCCTCATGATCAGGTGGGCACAGGGAGAGCTAGTAGCAACTCTGCTCTGTGTGTCTGAGTCTCTGGGTCAGGCATACCTGGGCTTGAAATAGACAGCTGTAGGGTAGGACTCTGACGAGCAGGGCTTGCGATCAGCTCTTCTGCTGGGTGGAGTGGATGATCTATGGAGTCTGGATGTTGAAAATGACAGCCCTCATGGGGTGTGGGGGTTCCCTCTGGCTTCTTTCAAGCCTCTGCTAGGATGGCGGGCTAGGGCCATCCCAATATTAAATTAAATTCTCACAGAAATCACAATTTTTGTAAGTTAAATATTGTTGAATGTAGTTGAGTTGTGGTAATTGCAAGGGTCACATCCCTTTGAAGTGCTCACACCGAACTACAGTGAAGTTAGGAATCTTTTGCAGCACCAAGACCACAAAAAGCAGAGCTGCCAAGATTGTGCTCCATGCATGTAGACACATGAAGTTTGAACACATCTTGTATAGTTCTTCCTGATAATTATGAAGAGCTATTTAAATAACCTCCATTTTCAAGTGACATGGCCAGCTTAGAACACTATGTGTTAGCATGATAGGCTACTTTTCAACCTTTGAAATAGTTGAGAAAACATATATATATAATGGTGATAATTACTACAGTGTCACTGTCACTGTATCACTGTCTTCCGTTCATCATCGATTTGCTCGAGCGGGCACCAGTAATATCTCCATATGTCCTGTCTCGAGCTAGTAGAGCCCCAGGGCATAAATTTAATTAATACTCCAGTAAATTAAAGGCTTGAGGAAGTGGTTCAGAGGTAAAGCATTTTTTCTCCCATGTGTGAGGCACTATAATCAATACTTTCCCCTCATCTTCCCCCCAAAAAAAATAAAAAGTAATTTATGGAGTCACATAACTGAAAATCTACCAATTGTTTAAAAATAGATAAATCCAGGGATTTAAATGACAGTGAAATCATTACCAAATAAATTGGCTTAATTTTCTCTTAATCCTCCCTTTGCCTTCCTCTTTTGGTAGAGTTCACAGAATTAGCAGGTGGAATGGAAGTAGGAAAGCACTCAGAACTCTGCATTAGATAATCAAAGGTACTTCTGCCAAGTCACTGGTTTTTCTCTCTAATCATTTCTCTTTCCTACTTATGTTTGAGGCTCTTTTTGTTCCTGGAGAAAGCGAATGCCTTTGGGTTCTACTAGCATGAGACAGGACATATGGAGATGTTACTGGTGCCCACTCTAGCAAATAGATGATTAACGGGAAGATAGTGATAGTGACTTATGTTCAGACACAATGTATATGGTAGAATACACCCCCAAATTCGAAGAGGAAGCATATTTCTATGCAAATAAAACAAGATGCTTAAAATGCATTATCACTTGTATCACTTGTCTTCCCGTTGTTAATTGATTTATTGAGTGGGTACCAGTAACATCTCCAGTCATTGAGAATGAGGTCAATTATTGTTACTTTTTGGCATATAGAATATACCATGGGTAGCTTGCCAGGCTCTGCAGTGGTCTGGGCTCATCCCAGGGGCCCAGTCTTTTCTATGACAGACCATAAACTGGGGCCCTATTCAGGGCCCACGGGGCAGAGCCCTGGGTGTAGACAAGCCTGTTTCCTGTCTGCCTCCTGCCGATGCAGCCGGGCACCACAGCCACACCTGCAACACCTCAAGGAGCAGATGGTTAAAATGCAGTAAAACACATAATGTGGGTACTGTATCACCAGAGTAAAGTACCCTTGATTTTTTTTTAATTTTTTATTTTTACAATTACAAAGATATGCAATTAAAAAGTTCATATTTGGGTTTTGGTCATACAGTGTTCCAGCACCCATCCCGCCACCGGTGCCCATCTCCCACCACCAACGTCCCTGGTTCCCTCCCCCCCCAGCCCTGCTCCATGGCAGATTCTTTATTTCTTTCCGTTTCTCTCTCTTTCTCTTTTCCTTCCCTCCAGACTATGGATTACAGAACATACATTAAAGGGTTGTCATGTGTATCTTTTTGCCTCTATTTAATGCTCAGTTCTAGGTTGGCATTAGTACCCTCGACAATTGTTAGCACACTGTTCCGTTTTCTGTCTTAGCTAGCCTCTGACTCCCACACGTTTGTGATAATTTCCACCTTTCACAAGACCTCCTGATACATGTTTCACTTGCCCTTGGATATTGGTATCTTAATATGTACATATATTTATGTTATGCAGATAAATGCAGTCGTTCTGTGTCTGTCTCTCTCCTTTTGGCTAATTTCGCTCAACATAATCTTCTCCATGTCCATCCATTTATAGGCAAATTTTATAACTTCATTTTTCCTAACAGCTGCATAGTATTCCATTGTGTAGATGTACCAAAGCTTCTTTATCCAGTCATCGATTTTCGGGCACTCTGGTTGCTTCCAGATTCTGGCTATTGTGAATAATGCTGCTATGAACATAAAAGTAGGGATGGTGTTTCCGCTGCATATTTTTGGTTTCCCAGAGTAGATTCCCAGGAGTGGTATGGCTGGGTCAAATGGGAGTTCAATTTCTAGTCTTTGGAGGAATGTCCATATTGTTTTCCAGAAAGGCTGTACCAGCCTGCATTCCCACCAACAATGGATGAGTGTCCCCTTTTCCCCACATCCACGCCAGCACTTGTTGTTCTTGCTCTTTTGAATATGTTCCAGTCTCTGTGGTGTAAAGTGGTATCTCATTGTTGTTTTGATTTGCATCTCTCTGATGATTAGTGATGATGACCATTTTTTCATATGTTTTTTTTTAAACATTTATTTATTTATTTATTTATTTATTTATTTATTTTGCTTTTCGGGTCACACCCGGCAATGCTCAGGGCTTACTCCTGGCTCTGCACTCAGGAATTACTCCTGGCGGTGCTCGGGGGACCATATGGGATGCCGGGGATCGAACCCGGGCCGGCATAGGCCGGCCACGTGCAAGGCAAACGCCCTACCGCTGGGCTATTGCTCCGGCCCCTTTCATATGTTTTTGGCCATTCGAATTTCTTCCTTGCTGAAGGAGTACCCTTGATTTTTTGCAAGGTCTATACATGCATGGCTTTTAATGATCTATCCATTGCATCCTAGATTTAAATATGTCTGTCAGCAGCACTAAGTTCAAAGGAGGATACGTTTTTTAAACATTTGGGTAAGGAAAGTCAGATGGCAAGAAAATCCTCATTTTCATCTTTTAAATGTCACTTGTCACTTGTCTTCCCATTGTTCATCTATTTGCTCGAATGGGTGCTGGTAATGTCTCCATTCGTTGGCAATGAGGTCCATTATTGTTACTGTTTTTGGCATATCGAATATACGCAGGTACCTTACCAGGCTCTGCCATGGCTTTGGGTTCATCCCAGAGAGCCCAGTCTTTTCTATGTCAGACCATCAACCATCCAGGGCCCACAGGCAGAGCCCTATAAGCAATTATTATTTTTCCAGGGTGGTTCATGCTCCCTCTTTTCATACTGTTTGCAGGATATTCTTATGCCAGGTTTTGTAGTTTATTACATGTTTAATGATTCCATCTGTATTTTATTTGGTCTACCCATTTAATTCAGCCAACAGACTCATTTTAAGATCAAAACTGTCATGACTATGTTGAAAAATTAAAGCATTGTAACTTTGGAAAAAAAACACTAAGTTAAGGAACCGATTTTCAGTTAATTAAACAGCTCTAAAAATGAGAAGAATGATAACCAAGTTTATTGAATTCTGAAGAAAAAAAACACCATAGACACAGTATGTGAAAATCTAAATAAATAACAACTAGTGATTATAAAACTTATTCCAGAAGCATAAGCTAAAATGTTTTTAAGTCTATTAGATATCCCAAAGTTCAACGGATAATGCATCCATAAAAGTATAATATACTGTAAGTTCTACGGAGCTATCTAGAGTGAAAATTGGACACAATGAATCATTCAAACATACGAGAAAGAAGAAACTCTATTTCCTTCAATTAACATTGCAAAATTTTAAAGGAACCAAGAAATAAAGAGTGTGATTTAAAAAAAAAAAGTACATGGGCCCAAAGAAAAGAAATTCCAAGAGCACAGATATGCATAATGCCTTAGAAATTGTTTAGTCCCTGGCATCTTTAGTCCCACCTATGGCTCTCCAGGGTCTGCCAGGGCTAATCCCTAAGCACAGAGCCCCGAGCACAGTCTGAGACTACCTGGGGTGGCTCCCTCAAAAAATAAAAATAAAAGTTTCATTTAACCAAAAAATCTGAAAAATTATCTTGCAATGGATATTCATAAATACAAGAGTCAAAATCTCTCCTCTACAAATAAATAACAATTGTGGGTTTTGAAAAAAATAAGATTTATGTAAGCAAACTTTTAAAATTTGTAATTATTGTAAAAAAAAAGTTAGAATCCATCTAAGAGCAAGGAGTAAAAAAAACAGGAACAGTTATAGAAGTTGGAGACTAGTGCAGTGACATGAAAATTTTTACTTCACTAAATAAAATGCCCATGAAAGTAGTTTGATTGTTACTTAAAAATATAAAGTTTATCAACTAGGAAAAACACTGAAAATATATAACATATAATTAAGTTCAGGAAAAGCCAAAGTATTAGGAAATAATTCAATTTAAATAACAAAAATCAATAGATATTAGTAAAATATTATTTATTATTATATTACTCTATAGAATAAATCATAGATGTATAAAATGGGTTACCTTTTTATAAGTACCTAAGACACTTGTCTCTTGCTATGCTTTTCAAAATATAATTTTTACTTTATTTATTATGCTTCAAAATGATAATTCCATTACATTTGGACTTATAAAACCTTACAATACTGATGCATCACAAAATACAACATTTATATTTTCTCATAAAATTTCAGTTGACTGAAAAATTTACACATATATACAAAGTAAATGGACCATCCTTTTTAATGCACTTTATGTACTATAAGTAACCACAACAAACATTAGAAATAGCAATTCAGGAATATAGTAATAAAACATGTTCAATACTTCAAAAGCAACTTTTCAGATTGTTCTCAGCATCTTCAAGACCAGAACATTGGAGCAAGGTGTGTGGGTGACCTTTAAAGGAAGAATAAATAGATAAAAATTGCAAGTCATGCTCAGTATTAAAAACCATGATACATAAGTTATAACAAAATTGCCATCCAACATTTTCTTTTCCCAAAAGGTAAATAATTCATACATAATGGATTGTGTACAGGGGGAAGAAAGAAAAAGAGAATAATGCAGGAACATTTTTCTGGGTTTGATCAATATAGAGATTTACCATTAAGTACGTAAAAATCTCTGAGGCTAATGTCAAATCTGAAAAAAGTTGTCGGCAGCTATTATACCCTTTAAGACCAACTGCTGCATAATCAGAGGTCATAAGAGAGAGAAATCACAGACATGTTCCAAGGAAATGTCTGGCATGTGCAGCACCTTAGAGGCAGAAAATGCTTGAAAAAGAACATTCTCCATGTCAGAAAACAGTAAAAAAATGAAGGATAGAGGTACCTCTCATCAGCATAGAGATGATTTCCATGAAATCCAATCTATATGCCAAGGGAGAAGTGGTTTACAGAGAGTAATGAAGACCAAAACTGAGCCTGAGGATTCTCCTGCCAAATTTATAAAATATAAGACAATTTTGTTTCATAAACTCATAGGAGAGTGAATTACATAAACATCAAAAAGAACCTGAGCAGCCAAGAAAGCTCCTTGTAGGCCCATGTTGACCAGATGCTATGATTTATAAAGTACAATATTATACACATTTAAGGTAAATTCGGTTAAAAGAAAAATCCAAAATAATTGTGCCTTTTAGTGAAATTAATAGCTGTATATTATAAATAATACTACCAAATTTATAATAATTATAGATATTGAAGAGAGAACTCTTAGAATAAATTTGTGCTTTATTTACAAATTCCAAAGAGAATTTTTTTAGAGTCCTGCTTTCTAAATAATTGTAATTTTGACAGGTCATAATCAGGAAGCTTTGATGGTAACCAAACATCACAAAACTTTCAGTAGAATAGGGAGTACTAAAATAAATTATAATAACAATAATGGTGGAAAATATACTATTATTATATGATATAAAACATGCTTAATTTTTGTATAAATTTTAATGTTGATATGTAATACTAACTGAATTATACTTTATCAAGATAATACTGGTTTACCCAACTATGTCTATTTCAAGGGTACAGTTTCTTTTTTTTAATTTTTTTATTATACCACCGTGAAACTACATTACAAAGGTGTTCATAATTGGTTCTGGTAATACAGTATTCGCCCCATCCCCCACAGTCCATTCCACACAATGTCCTCCCCCCCCCCCCCCCCCCAAAAAAAGAAACTCCTTTTATCTCTTCACTTCTCTGCATTTTAAGGGTACAGTTTCAATCCTCTTCAAAACAATATTATAAAACAATTTTACCACACCACAACCACCAAAGCACCAGTATCCCACCAATGCAATTGCACTGAATTCCCTTGCCCTCCATCCACTGGGTTTGGTCAATATAGAGGTTTACCATTTACCATTTACCACAGGGGTTGGAGAGAGAGCACAGTGGGTAGAGTGCTTGCCTTGTATGTAGCCGATCTGGGTTCAATTCCCTGGCATTCCATATGGTCCCTCGAGCACCAAGTAATTCCTGAGTGCAGAGCCAGATGTAAACAAGAGTAAACAGTAGACTCAGCCTGCTGTTTGAGCCCATGACTTTGCTTACATTTATCTTTGTTCCACTATTTTACTTCTTTATATTCCACATATGTGTGCGATCTTCTGAGTTATTTTATTCTAGTTCTATTCTTCTTGTTCAATATATGTTATTATCATATTAATCTTGTTCCAGTATATGTTATCATACCTTTATAGCCTGTTGAAACAACATAAGTATACATACACACACGTGTATTTTATGTGAAGATCACTTGATCACTTGACATCCTGTTATTCATCGATTTGCTCGAGCGGGTGCCAGTAACATTTCCATTTGACCCTATCACGTGCCAGTGTAGCCCAATGGCATCCGGTTGCTTCAGGATTACGAAGAGCCTCAAACCATTTGTTCAGGGTCTTGATGAAGAAGTCTGACCATCTTGTAGGTAGGCGGCCATGTGATCTTTTGACATAGAAGATATACCACATACTTTCACATGTACTCATCATTCATTGGACATTTGGGCTTCTTCCATATTTTGGCTATTATAAGTAGAATTGCAATG
Source organism: Cryptotis parvus (assembly GCA_021461705.1). Classification (NCBI taxonomy): domain Eukaryota; kingdom Metazoa; phylum Chordata; class Mammalia; order Eulipotyphla; family Soricidae; genus Cryptotis; species Cryptotis parvus. The sequence goes on along the minus strand of JAJIBD010024558.1, from coordinate 42,013 downwards.
ATTATACTGTTTTGCATAGATAGTGTAGGATTAGAGTTGCTGAATAATGCGGTGAATCTACCTTGAATGTTTTGAGAAATATACTTACTGTTTTTTGCTAGTGACTGACTACATTATATTCTCACTATCAGTGTTAAAGATTCCTTTTTCTACACACTCTCACCAAAATCTGTTGTTTGAGGAATTCTTGATGTAAACCATTCTTAGATTTGATATCTTTTGTTTGGTTTTCATTTCTTCAAAATTAAAAGATAATGAACATGACTTTTTGTTTTTGGAATTTCTTGCCATGTGTCTGTTGATTAGCTGAATATCTTCTTTGTTTGGATGGTGCTGTTCCATTCTGCAATTTTCCAATAGGGTTATTCATTTTCTTGTTATTTGGTGTTGTGGGTTCCTCATACACTTTAGGTTATTAGCTTTTTGTCAGATATGTGGTGTGTAAATATTTGTTCCTATTCAGTGGTATGAATTTTTATCTTGGGTGTGTTTTGTTTGTTTGTTTGTTTGTTTTGCTTTTTTGGCTCAGGCCCAGCTAATGCTCAGGGGTTATTCCTGGCTCTGCACTCAGGAATTACTCCTGGCAGTGCTTGGGGGACCATATAGGATGCTGGGAAATCGAACCTGGGTCAGTGCATGCAAGGCAAATGCCCTACCCTCTGGGCTACTGCACCATCCCTAATAATTATGTTTTATTATGATATTTTGCTTCCTAGAAAATTTTATTTGATGTAACCACATTACTGATTTTAGGTTTTTTTTCTGTTCTCTTGCTATTGGAGTCTATTTCCCAAATATGGAAGGCAATGACATGATGTGATTTTTTGTCTCTGATTTCATTAGTGTATTTTTGTGGTTTTAGGTATAATGTCAAAAAATGTGTTTTTTGTTTTTTTGTTGCTTTTTTTTTTCTTTTTTGGGTCACACTCTGCAATACTCAGGGTTTACTCCTGGCTCTGCACTCAGGAATTACTCTAGCAGTGCTCAAGGTACCATATGGGATACCAGGGATTGAGCCCAGGTCGACCACATACAAGGCAAACACCCTACCCACTGTGCTCTCTCTCTCTCTCTGGACCCTAGTGTCAAAAATTTCAATCCCTTGACATTTTTTATGCATCAGGTAGTTTTTACTATATAGTGACTCAGTACCATTCTTCCACATATGCTAATCAGTTTACCTAACACATTTATTGAAGATATTTTCCTACTCTTTTTTGCTTTTAATATAAATTAATTGCCCAGTTATGAAGGTAATCCTGGGGCTCAGATCTATACTAGTGATGTCTGTTTTTCTACTTTAATTCTAACATACTATTTTTTTATAACTGCAGCTTTGCATTATAGTTTGAAGTTGTGTAGTATGATGCCTCTGTTCTTTAATTCTCCATTGTTTCTACTCTGGAGTCTATTGTGGTTCCAAACAAACCTCAGTAACATTCTGTATTTTTTAAATCATTGGATTTGAGAATGTTTACCCTGGCACTAAATAATTATTTGGGTAGAAAGATCAGTTTTGCAATGTATATGCTTTCAGTCTATGAGCACAGATTATTTTTCCATCTCCTTGTGTTTTCTTCAATTTCTAGTATTTTCTTCAATTTCTAGTAATAGTGACGTAAACTTTTGATATGCAAACCTTTCTCCTCCATTGTTACTAAATACTAAGTCTGTCTTAAATTGGGTTTTAATTGGGATTTATTTATTTCCCTTGTAGTTTAGGCAACAGTGTTAGTGTTCAAGTTTATGGTATTTGTGTACGAAGTTGCTATACAATCTAGTCATTTAAGTGTCCATGACTTGCCCCCTCATCCCCAGATCACTTCCAGTCCAACATTCTTTCCCTCCTTAGCCTCCCCCTCCATTATTTGTTTATTTACAGTTATGGTTTTATTACTAAGTGTTGCCTCAGCTAACACGACTCGTGCTTGAGACCCACATGTAACTTCCAGTGATGCTTCCAGTCTATATATTCATTCTCCTCAGTCACCTCTCCCAAGCCTGGCACTTTCAGGTCTGCGTTTCAGTATCCAAGGTTTATTACCAGTAACTATTGTCCTATAAATGAGATTTTTAAAATTTCTTTCCACTAGGAAATTGCTTTCTTACAGATATGAAACAGATTTGGAGGTATTCATCTTATAGCTTGTCATTATAATATATTGGTTTGTTAATTCTAATAGATTTTTAATCGAGTCTTAGGAAATTCTCTGTCTGTATAGTATCATGTGATCTGAAAATAGTGATAGTTTTACTGCTTTTCCATTTTGAATCCCTATACTTGCAAATTGTTGAGATTAGCACTTCTAGTGATATGTCAAATTGTAATTATAGGAGTAGATTGTCTTATTGTTAACCTTATCTTAAAGGGAAAGTTTTGATATTTTGACTATTAAGTATGCTATTAGTGACTTTTTCATATATGGCTTATGATGATCAGGGCTGTTCCTTCTAGTCAACAAAGTGGGACTAGAATGTGAATTTTCAATATAATTTTCCTTAGATTTTTATTATAAATGTATGTTAAATCATTAAAAAGCTTTTTCTGCATCTGTTGATATGATCAAATGATTTTTTATCTTCGGTTTATATGATAAATTATATTAATTGATTTACAAACTTTGAACCATGCCAGCATCCCTGTAAAAATAATTGAGAATTTCATACGGTTTTTTCTTGTTTGTTTGTTTGTTTTTTAGATTCTCCAGTTTGGTAGCATAAAATTGTTAGTACTAATATCTTATCCTTTTTAATTTCAAAAGAGAAGTGAAACCATAAGTTGGTTCTTTTAAAGAATAAATAAATTGGCAAAACTTTAACTAGATGCACAATATGAAAAAGAAAACAATAATAAATAAGATCAGAAATAAAAAGAGAGATGTTACATCAGATGCTATAAAAATACTCAAAAACTTACTATGTTCTTTGGTAGTTGTGGCTGACTTCAAAATACCTTGATAGCAAACAGGGACTTCCAGATTATAAATGTTCTGCAGCCATTATTCTGCCCTGATTGTGGAGATCTGGGCAATAGTTAGCGTATTCATGCCTGGGTGCATTTTTAAAGAATCAAAGGTATCATTTCCTGCAGTGTGCAAAGTGCATGCACCAGTGCTAGCACAGCAAGGAGTGGGCTACCTTACTAATTGATTATGCTTTAGGAGGTCCGCAGGGTGCTTTTATTCTGCAGGGGTGCAGCCTGCTTGCTAGCAGTCTGATGTGGACTTGTGGGGTCTTTTGTTCATATGAAGCAAGCAGCCTTGATAATTCTCCCTTAGTCCCAGCCTGCTTAACTGGTGGTTTGTCTTGAGTGGAGAATGGTATCCACCAGCACTATCAGCAAGTTTCTGAAACTTTAGTCAACAACACTAGTTCTGTAAATACCCTAGAGTTTCTCATTTACTATTTCCATGCTTTAAGAATAGGTTTGTGAGCTTAGGGTGTCAAATGTTTGGTGTATTTCCATGCCCCCAGAATAAAGGTCTGTACCTTAGAACTCTCTACCTGGTTGCAACTTCTTACTTTGCGGTCAAGATGGGGGGGGAGGGAGGGAGGTGAGAGGAGGCTGCAAGTGTATCTATATTTCTCCAATCTAACTTCTATTGTGGTACTGGTTGCAGAGGCTTGGTTCATGTGAGTTTCATTTTTCATTTTCTGTGCCAACTCTGATCCAAATTTTGTTGTAGATTTGTTGTGATCGCAGGAGGATTTAAACATGAGTTTTTACTATTTTGCAATATTTCATTTCCAAAATTTCATACTTTTAATGTTGAGTAAATCATTCACTCACTTATACTTTGCTATAAGTAACTTTATGTTTTTTAATAGATTTTATGTGTACATTTAAATTGCCCGTATTCATTGAGCCATCTTTTTAATTTTTAAGTTCTTGAGGCGGGAAGATCACATCAACTATCTAGTTTACGAAGTAGAAACTGGAATATTAAACCTATCTAAAAAAGTTCTCTTTTTTAGTGAAAAGGCTGAGACGTTAGAAAAGACTGAGACACTAAAAAAAGTTGTCATTTTAGTGAAAAAGACTGAGACAGTAAAGAAAGGTTTAGTTAAAGATCCGAGATTTTATTATTGATGAAACTAGCATTACATAATTAGCATATATCAATAGCATTAAAGGAAATAACATTGATTTGAAATCTAATTTAAAACAATAATTTCAATTTTATAATGTCAATTTTATGTGTCAATTTTATAAGTTTATTGCTCAACTTAGTTTCAAAATGTATTTGTCAGCACTTTTGGAGAGCAGTCACAGAAATCTAAGTCATAATGCCTCATTACAAAGACTCTTTGTAATGGACTCTTATAACTAAAAATTTCAAGGTCATTTATCTATAGGTATGACTGGGTCTAAGTTTTCTCCTGTTTTGTTTTCTTAAGTTCCTTTCGTTCTCTGGACTATGCTGGGTTTTATAGTTGCTATACAACTGCTTGGTTTTATGCGCCAACTCTTGCTCTATGGTTGCCCTCTATATCTTGAATCTAACCCACATCTAGTTCAATTCCAGTGAATAAAAGCTTTTATTCTCTACAGTTGAACAATCTCCTGAAATTGAGCTTTGTTGGCCTAACATGCTTTAGTCTCAGCTCCAAAGCTTAACAGGGACAGAATAGATTTAACCCTACCACTACCAATTAGAGACCACATGAAATGAAAGAAGGCAAAGGTGCTTTTGAAAGAAAATTAATGCTTTCTTTCAAAGGTAAATGAAAAACAAATGATACACCATAAAAGCAAGAGATATCTCCTGTATTCAATTGCATTTAATTTTGATTCTTAAGATGACATCACACCTGGCACACAATACCATACTGTTTTAGGAAGAGCATTTGGAAGAGTCAGAAAGATCCAGTTTTATGACCATGATTAAGTTGCCAAGTAGTCTGAATCTGTTTTCCCCATATATAAATCATTTTAAAAGTAAGTTCATCACTGCCATCATATGAATGATTTAAAAAAAAACAGAACTTAGGCTGGGGCAGGAGAGGGACAAGCACAGACACTCTAAAGCCAAAACTAAACCCAGGTCACCTCTATTATACAACGTCAGAATATGCAAAAAGAATATAACACAAGTAATTCAAGACTGTTATCTATAAAATGAAACTAATAACACCTTTGCAGAGTGCTATGAAGATTTTGTATTATAATGTGTGAAAGTCCCAGTGTAGTGTTGAAAAATGTTAAGGATTAAATGATTCATGTTGTCCCCCTCACTCCCCAAGTCCAAAAAATCTTGCTTCTCTTCCAATACCTCAAAGTATAAACATGTTTGTATATAGAATGGTTATAAAGGTCATTAGTCTTGTTAAGCTCATACTGAAAGTTGGCCCTTGATCTTCTGTGACTAATGTCCTTATAAGAAAAGGAGAGAAAGTCAGAGAAAAGAATGCTATGTAAAGGAAACTCAGAGAAGAGCTGGCCACCTAAGGCAGAAGTAGATATTGGAATGATATAAGCCAAGGACCACCAAAAATAGCTAGCTATGGACAAGCGGTAGGAGAAAGGAATCAGCAAGCTTCTCCATCACAGCTCGCAGAACTGCCAACACTCTGGTTCTGGATTTCTTCCAACCTAGTTCTGGAACCCCTATGACTGAAAGAGGATAAATTTCTATAATGTTAAGTCGACAAGTTCATTATCTTTTGTAATAACAAACATAAGAAACTAATTGACCACATTTAAAGTTTGAAAGAACTTTTAAAGAATTTTATAGGTAAGTTTAAAAGAATTTTATCTTAATGGTGCCTAATTATATTGTTATCTAAATTTTTAAGTAAAGGGACTGGAGCAATAGTCCAGCAGGTAGGGCGTATGCCTTGCATGCAGCCAACCTGGGTCGATCCCGGCATCCCATATGGTCCCTTAGCAGTGCCAGAAGTGATTCCTGAGTGCAGAGCCAGGAGTAACCCTGAGCATTGATGGGTGTGACCCAAAAAGCAAATAAATAAATACATTTTTAAGAAAAAAATTAAAACTAGAAATATTATCAATGTAACAAAGACAGCTATACCAGCTTTTTGTTTTGATCTCAAGAAAACAAGTAATAACCAACAGGAGCACATACTACTAAGACAGCTCTACAAATCCTGGTGAAATTAAAGTACTCCTTAGTACCTTCGAGTCAGATAAGATACTGAGAGATACTGAGAGATACTCAGACAGACCTACAACTCCTGGTGAGATTAAAGTTTTCTATAGATCCTCAAAAGCAAACACAAACTGTGCTTAGAGAAGGATGAAGAAGAGACTCACTTCCCTGGACAGTTCCTGGGTGGAGAAAACACCTGGGGAATGCTGTTTGGAACAGTAAGTAGAGAGGACAAGAATGCAGGTCCTACCAGAAGGCCTTGGAAAGGGTGAGTGGAAATCCTTTCATCAATATGAATCCCACATGGAAGTGAGAGCACTCCTCAGAGGAGAGTGAGTACTCCTTATAGGCTGGAACCTGTCAAGCAAGACAACAGACAAGATGCTCTATAATATATTCCCTCTCCCACCCATTAATACTGATACTAAACTCATGCCATATGCTGACATGAGGGGAACTGCCAAGTCACAAATCTATGACTCCAGAGAAGAGGGATATCAGCAGAGCCAGAATGACAAACTGACCTTCCCCACCACCATGACCCTAACATATTCAAACAATAGGTAGACACGGGAGGGAAGGAAGGAAGGAAGGAAGGAAGGAAGGAAGGAAGGAAGGAAGGAAGGAAGGAAGGAAGGAAGGAAGGAAGAAAGGAAGGAAGGAAGGAAGGAAGGAAGGAAGGAAGGAAGGAAGGAAGGAAGGAAGGAAGGAAGGAAGGAAGGAAGGAAGGAAGGAAGGAAGGAAGGAAGGAAGGAGTAGACCTTCACAAGAAAAAAATCTACCTCTGAAAAAATGGCAAGAGGAAATGAACAGAAACTTCCTCAAAGAAGAAATAAAATTGGCCAAAGGCATATAAACAATGCTCTAGACCATATAATAAGTATCAAATGCTAAAGAATAGTTTAGCTGTACCCAAAGCATAAGTTTTTAAGATTAGAAATAAAATATTTGAAGCTTAATGTATTTTAAAGAATCGAGTGATGACAGACAATTCTCCCTGGAGGAAATGATAGGCAAAATTGTTTGAATGAACTATTAGAGTCAGGTTTCAGTCAGGTGAGACTTTAAGCAAATAATCCTCTACCAGCAATTATATCATCGTAAAGCCATCATTTGTCAATACAGAGCTCATCATCGAATTCTTTTTAAGATCTGAGGAATCTGCAAGAAAAATGTCATGTTAAAATAGTTCACATATAGTATCAGGGGAAAAAAGGTCTTAAACTGAAAGGTACATAAATAGGATAGAGTCAGACGGACAGAATTGCACACACGAGGAACAGGGCCCAAGTAAGATTAAGTTATCACATACAAAAAATGTAATGCATCTCACAGGAGGGGATTTTATTTGGGCAACAGTCTAACCTGCCATAAAGTTTTGTTTCCAGGGTGTCCTGGGAATACAATAAATGCTGATAAGGAAAAGAGTAGAAACAGAGGGACCAATTAGCAGACTATTGGTGGTAGTCAAAATTAAGCATTGTTAAGGCCAGCGGTAAAATGGTAGAAATGGGATTAAAGGGATTTGACAAAAAAGAAGTTTCAAGAAAAAAACATTCCTTTTTAAGTTCTAAAGTTAAAAACTTGCTTCTTTTTGAAGCATTTGCATATGTCAGGTAATTTCTCCAAAATTTAAGTGCTAATTGATAGATTCTGAAACTGACCTGCAAGCTAAATTCTTGTACATTTGGAAAAGTCACTCAGTGACTGGGTTAGTGTGTTATCATCTCAAATGCCATTTTTTAAAATTATTGCTGTATGATGTAACCTTCAAAGGACAAAAAGTACATGTAAGTCATAAATCTTATTTCCCCAAGACTAAAAGAAAGTTCTCCCTGAAACTCATTATAGAATCCTTTCCTCTATTTCACACTACACAACAGATACATATTAGACCCCAATTTTTCTGTTACTCTGACTCACCATGAATTTGCTTTAAATTGATTTTAATTGAGATTGAACATTAGGAACCTACACAGAAGGAAATTCTCAGTTCACAAAAGACTAATTGCTGAGCCCTGAAGCATTTATAAGCATCAAGGTCAGTATGAAATATAGAAAGTCAAAGAAACTTGCTTGCAAATGAGCTTTGAAATTGCAATGTATGGCAGCCTCCATTGCAATGTATGGCAGCTTTTGAGTATACTTCTCTTGCCCTTTCTGTCCATAAAACTAAAGTTATTTTCATACAATTTCTTTCCTTCTAGCAACATTGCGTGTATAAATGCAAGTAATTATTCTAATCTTGGCAATCTAAAGTAGTTCTATTGAACCAAAAATCTGTAAAGTTCTCATAAATCTCTTTCTCTCTCACTCTCTCTCTCCAAATATATATAAATATACTCTAGATAGATAGCTAGATAGACGATATGATACCTTAAATGCTAATATTTCATTTATTCATTTTTCCTGACTATTATGTTAATATTTTATTGGTGTTCCACTACTGGCAAGTATTTGGCAGGTAATATAGAATAATCATAGTGATTATTGGCTACTGGTTCTTGGCCTATGCTTCTTACATGTTTTTAGAAAATGTATAAATATTGCTAACTATAGAATTCCTCTTTGCTGTTTAGATTGATGAAGGATAAAATTCTTGATGTGGTTTTCATTTATCTGTCATACACCTTTTATGTGCCAGTTACTATACTAGACACTCTTTTTTTTTCTTTTGTTGCTTATTGGGTCACATCTGGCAATGCTTAGGAGTTACTTCTGGCTCTGCACTCAGAAATTGCTCCTGGCAGTGCTCAGGGCACCATATGAGATGCCCAGGATAGAAGGTGGGTTGTCTGCTTGCAAAGCAAAATGCCCTACCTGCTTTACTATGGCTGCAACCTGTAGGAGAACGCTGAGTTCCCCGACAAAATCTGGGAGCAGGATAGGAAATCTCAGTGGGACCTCCACTTGTCAGAGAATTCTGGGTTCCCCTAACAAAATCAGGGAGGAGGTACAGGGATCCATTTGTGCCTCAGGGGATCAGCATTTGGTGGACAGAGAAAGACTCACCAATCCAGCAAACTTTCAAAAGGCTTTACTCTCACATTCATCTGGTATACAACTCAATAAGAGGAAAACCCCAGATTTTAGGTTTCTAGTTGGGCCCCAGCCACATGTAGGTTTAGAATTCTAGTCTAAGATGACCACTACCACGTGCTAAGACCCAACAGGGCAAAAGAACGGAGAGAAAGAGAACAGAGGCAGAGAGCGAATAGAAAGAGAGAGATTGAGAGAGAGAGAGAAGGTACTGCTTTCATATCTTCTCAGTCCTGACCAGTCCAATCAGTGGATAGCACTAAAGGTCAATTCCCTAAGATTTACTTCTCCCAGGACCCCACCTCATCCCATTGAAATGTTAATATTGCCCCAGCAAAGTTCTGTCCTTGCAGTTTCCCTGCAGAGTTGGGGAAGGGCATGTATCTGTACCATGGATATTCTACAGTCAGGTAGATATTTCTCCAAGCCTTCACAAGATCTTTGTCTTCAGAGCTGTTCTGGATATTAGCCTTTAGACTTATTTGAGAGCCATGCTTGCTTGCTTGGAGGCAAACAGCATTTCTCTCTGATCTAGTTATAACTATATTATACTTAGAGATCCAACATAACCAGGTAAAAATACTGATAAGATTTGTCTAGTCCCATGATGATTGTGGTAGCATGAGAGAAATATTTATACCAGCTAACATAGAATACATGGAATATATACTGCCACATAGAGTCACAGATCCAAACTGTTTCCCTACCCCTATCTACAAATTGGCCTGCAGGAGGTAACTCCAGGCAAGATGCAGAGGCTCTGGGGCAACAGTGTACTGCAACACAGCTCACCAAACACGTTTTATCTATATTTTTACTAATCCTTACAAACACTACTATTGTTAAATTCCTTCTTCAAAACTAATGTTTAGTTTACATTAGCTTCAGAAATAATAAATAACTTGTTAAATATTATACACTTTTGGGTGGTAATATCAAGAGGGACTTCATATCAGTTTTTAAATATTTTATTATACCACTGTTAGATATACAATTACAAAATCTTCATGTTTGAATTTTGGTTCTAGAGTGTTCCAATACCCATCCCTCCACCCCTGCCCATCTCCCATCACGAATGTCCCCACCTCCCTCCCACTACCCCAGCCTGCCATTTCTTTATATTCTTTCTCTCTCTCTCTCTCTCTCTCTCTCCCTTTCCTTCTTGCTTCCCTTTCTTATACATTGTAGATTGTAATATATTCTAGAACATGATTGGTTCCACTAGTTTGATGTACCGGGTCCGGACCACAAACATGGCAGCTATTATGGTGAGTGAGTCTCATCCAGCTGCTTCTGTGACCCTACAGAAGTGATGGACCCACTCCCAAGACCTATCTTGCCTCCTGGGAGCTTCATAGTCAGCTGAGCTGGATGGCTGCTCTCCCCTGTGCATCTGAACCTCTGCATCACTGCCAAGAGCCCTGATGCAATTTGTGGGTGGGGCCACCAGGCCTCTGATACAGGTCAGAGAGGGGAATGGAGACCCCAGCTCCATCTCCAGGAACACCTGGTGACTTACACCTCTGAGAGCCTCCTACCTGGGCTTCAACTCGACTGCTCTGAGCTGGTCTTGAGATCAGCATCTCTCCTGCATGGGTTCTGATGAGCTGTAGGGTTCGGACCACGAAAATGGCATCTATTATGGTGAAAGAGTCTCATCCGGCTGCTTCCGAGGCCCTGCAGAGGTGATGGGCCAACACCCAAACCCATCTTGCCTTCTGTAAGCCTCATAGTCTGCTAAGCTAGGGGAGAGCCAGATGGCAGCTCTCCCCCATGTGTCTGAGTCTCTGTACCATGGCCGAGAGCCCCGAAGGAGTTTGTGGGCAGGGACACCAGGCCTCTGGGATGGGTCAGAGAGGGGGAGGATACCCCAATTCCATCTCCAGGAATGCCCAGTGATTTCCACCTCTGAGAGCCACCTACCTGTGCTCAAAGATGCTCTGAGCTGGTCTTGAGATCAGCATCTCTCTTGTGTGGGTTCTGATGAGCTGTGGGGTCCGGACCATGAAAATGGAGGGTACTATGGTGAGAGAGTGTCACACGGCTGCTTCCAAGGCCCTACATAGGTGATGGGCCAACACCCAAACCCATATTGCCTCCTGGGAGCCTCATGGTCAGCTGAGTTAGGGGAGAGCCAGATGGCAGTTCTCCCCCCATGTGTCTGAGTCTTTCATCTTTCTATCTCTATTTCTGTCTGTATTTCTCTCTCTTCTCCTACACCTTGTGACTTGCATTACGGTTTATGATGCAATTATCTATGTGTATATTCAGTAGTGATTTCTAATGTGACATTATAGTTCCTCATTCCCCATCAACCTCCCCAGTTTGTTACAACTACAATGATCATTATGTTGTCCAGATGTGAAAGATTCTGGGAAGGACCTGGTCCTAGCCTACTTATTTATCTAAGTCTCTTGCAAGGCTGCGCACTGTTCTTCCTATGTCAGGCCATCCACCATCCAGGGCCCACAGGGCAGAGCCCTGGGGGGTGTAGACAAATCTATCTCCTGTCTGTCACCTGCCTATGCAGCTGGGCACCACAGCCGTGTGACTTGAGGGCAAGGTGGCCCAGACTTCATATCTTTTGACTCCGACAGTTATGTTTTAACATGGCTAGGTTAAATCTACTTTGTACCCAAGCCTCATGGAGTCATATAGATTACATTGTATCACTATATGTATGGCACTGCTACATTAAGTATTAAGCCAAAAAAGTCCATTTTTAGTAAATAAAAATGGTAAACACCCACCAAAACTGTTCAGTAACAACCATATGTATACTGAATAAAAATCTATCTCCCAATGACTCAGTTTGGGGATTATTAAACTATTTAAATGGTAGAAGTTGTTGATAAGTTTCTTAGTCTTCATGTGTACAAGAAATTCAGTATGTATGATCACAGATAAGTAAACAGTAGAAACTGAATAAATTAAAGCAAAATACTTTTAGGTTTATGTTAGGTACACAAAGTCTTTATAGCAAGCCAACTGATAAACAATAGAATTTGTGGCTTGGTTGATCACAAGTTCAATAATATATAACAGTGAGACATGGCTTTTATAAAAAAATCTGAAGACATTTTAAATTCTATTTTTGTGAAAGAAGGATCAGGTTTCTAAGGAATGAGAGAGTCCTTTGATAGTCTATATCTTTGAAGGTTTTTAACATGATCAGTGATAACTATCACAAAGTATGTTTCCCAGTGGTAAGGTAATCAAATGGTGACATTTTAAAATAAATGTCTGATAAGATAATATTTTCTTAGTTTCATTTTTTGACCTACAGCATTCCATCTCTGATCCCACCGCCAGTGCCAACTTCCCTCCACCAGTGTTCCCATGTTGTCTCTCCTCTGTCCCCAGTCTCAGCTGCCATCATGGCAGTCATCTTTTAAGTGGTTATTAAAGTTTGGGTTTCAAATTTAGTGTCATTGACTCTGTGGTTTGGGTATTTAGTTTTATCATACTACACCACTGATGTATTTGAATCCTCTTGAGCCCTTCCCCTGTTGCTTCTCATCTTGCTTCTCCCCTTTCCTTTAACTCTATTTTTTTTCCTTATCCTCTTTATACTCTGGGGCCAAGGGTGATCAAGGTATCCCCCATATAAACCACTGCATTTCCTCACCCAGTTATTCTAAATACCACTTATAAGCAGTATCATTCTGTATCTGTCCTTCTCCTGGCTTACTCCATTTAACATGATATATTCAGTTCCATGCACGTTGCAGCAAATTGAATGATATCATCAAAACACACTTGTGTATTACTTTTAGAGAACTCCAAATTTCTTTATCAAATAAAGGAACAGTTCTAATAATAAGTTGTAATAATAATTGTAATTCAATCAACAGATACATTGAGCAGCTAAAATTCTAATACAAATAAAGGCCCAGTCTCTATTCCTAAGACTATATAAAAGTGTATTAGGTGAGGCAGAGGAGTATGAATAAATGAGCTTCTGGGTAAGCATGTTAGATCTAAGGAATGCGAAGAAAAGAAGAAATATTTATTTCCTAGAGGAATAATCATTAAGCTTTTTCTTGAAAAATAAGACAGAGATCAGATAGAAATTAAGGAAAGGATATTTTATTGGCATAAAAAAAGCATGGAGAGAGAAGCTAGAGGTTATGTGACATGGTTATTATGCTGTAAAGGTATAAGCATATTTTTATTATGGGAGAAATGGTTGTATTAAACAAATTTTGAAAAATGTGGACATTTATGAATGTTGAAATGCAACTGTGAGAGATGAGAAGGGGTAGACAGAGAAAACACATTCACATTACTTTTATTAAAGTGTGCTATTATCATATTCAATGATGTACATATATATGAGAGGATTATTCTTAAGGTTTTTAAAATAAGATGCACATAATAAAATAAAGAGAAAATGTCAGGAAAATAAATCTTTTGGTTAAGTAGGACAAAAGTTATGAAAAAGTATTATGTGTTTGTTCATTCATCACCCACCATTTTTTTTTGCTAGGGTTACAGTAAGCATGATGAAATCATAGAAATTACAGAATATTGGAGACGTGAATAGTCTAGATTAGTTAAAATGATCAGTATAAAGGCTTGTTTCAAACCCATATGAGATAAAGTTATTTTAAGGCATTGACATGTTTAATTTGAAATTCAAGCATATTAAGATAGGAAAAGTGAATTACTGCTAATTAAAATAGCATTAAAAAAGGTAGAAACCTCCAAACAACAGTGAGTTAATAGAATAAAACTATCTGACACACAAACAACACATAGACATAAGAAACTGAGGATTGATGAGAAAGCATTTGTATTTTTCTTCTTTTAGGGACATTTCTTCTTACACCCACTGTTTAAAACTTAATCATCTTTGTAACCATATATCTCATGGTGGTATAATAACATATTTTAAAAAAACTTAATCATACAAGTTCATCTGGATGCAAAAGTAAGTTGGAAAGATATGATCATAATTTGGACCAGGCAGGTAGCAATTCCTAATCAAGAATTCTAAGACTTGAACAAAGAAAACAGATTTTGCTGTACCATGCCAGTCTCTAATCTCGTGAGGTCAGATCGTGACCAGATGTTCAGGACTTTCTCAGTCGTCAAGTGTGACATGAGCTGATTCCTTTTGTGAGGTGTATGCTCAGTATGTGCTGCAAAGGGCTTCCTTAGCCCTTAAAACTTATCGCAAGAGGAACCTTTTCCCATACCGAAGATTGCTCTTGAGGTGTTTTTTGTTTGTGTCTGTGCTTTATATGAGATACACATTGTAAAGCAAAGGAAAAAATTAGGATAATAAAATTTTTTTGTTTTGTTCAAAACAAATGTTTGGAAAAAGTCATATATTTGCTGATCGTATAAGATTTTGTTAAAAATTTGGTCTGTCAATATAAACACATAAGCACAGCTAGCTCTATGCAATAATTTTCTCTGATCTCTATATATCATTTACCAAAAATCTATCTCTTGTTTTTATTTTTGGACAAGCCTGTTACACTATCCTATATTTTCTCTTTGCCTGCCCTCCTTTTATATAAATACAGTTTGCTAGATTATAGCTAACTCTATTCTTAAATACAAACTTTCTGGGATAGTCTCCAAACTCAGAGTTTGTGATTACAGTTAAGCAACGATATTGGCTCCTGCCTTGCCTTTCCCTGAAAACATTCATCTCCTTAGATCACTGCCATTCAATGTTGTGAAAATGTGATTTGAAAAGCAAGTTTAAATTGGGCTTTTGCAAGTTTAAATTGGGCTTTCTAATTAGGCCGCACTCATTTATATTTTCCCAACCCTGTACCCAGGTTACCCTGGAGTTATATGCATCCAATTAAAGAACATCCAATTTGAGATCTATATGCCTTTGAGTATGAATGGGGAACTCTCAATGATTGAGTTTGATCCAGCTGCTCATTCAACTGAAGTGAATTAAGTCTTCTAGGGCACCAGGGTACCATTCAGTAAATTACCTCATCCAGCACACTCCATTTGCCTCACATGGGTGAACAGCTTTCTTCCAGGGAGTAGTTTCATCTCCCCAGTTCTCTGCTGGCCCAACCTTATTGATGCTAAAGGGTGATTGATATGACACTATGTGTACCCAAAGCTTTCAACAATATCACTGCACAATAACCAGCCCCATTTAACTACATGTGCCAGTATTTAAAGGATAATTTTCTCACTTTTTTGAGTATTTTATGAATGAAAATGCATCATTGATCCCTAATCTTCATAACAGTAAAATGTGGTAATTAATTCACCACCATAAAGTACAACCTTTTATCCCCTAGAAGTCTCTCTAAGCAGGTGCCTTTTCTTTAAACAACAAAATGTACACAGAATATGTGTATTAAAATCACAGTAAAATTGAATACGATACTCAGGAAGCTGTTTTTATTTTTCATTTGAACCCATAAATGTTCTTTTATTTTCAACTCAGTTCTGTTTTTCTCTTAAATATTAACTCCAGACATTTACTGTTTTCTTTTTTTAAAAACTAACATCCAGAGCATAAAATATTTCTTTGTGCTGCCATGATTTGCTAAATAATGTTTTGAACGTGGCAGGGTGCCGAAAGAGTCCAGGCAGAAATAAAACATACTCAAACTACTCCCTAGTGTTTTCCCCCTACATATATCATGTCAGAAACTGCCGTTTCTTTCACACTGTCACTATATCCAAGAAGCTATAATCATACACCACCTCTAGCAGAAAATTTTAATAGAATACCCAAATTGATCCCTAAGTCAGTATTTAAAATACAATTTAAAAAAACATGCATGTAAATTGAACCACCAGCATAATGATACAAGAGCCTAACATTGCCTTAGTTGTAACGCTAAAGAATAATATATTAGTAGGGGGCATAACAATACCTGATAATTCTCTCTCACTATGATAACTACCATTGACTTGGATTCTCATTTACAACTCAAACTAATGGACTGTATAAAAGAGCCTAATGGTAAACACTGGTGAAAGTAGTGCCGTGAGGGAATGCAAAGATCCCAATGTGGGTACTATATCAGTAATTTTGAAAGGTTCTGTTCATGTGTTTTAAGTGTAATAAAATCCTGCTCTTTTTAAGACTATTTCTGTTTTCCTCCTTATTATCAGTAATGAATTTTACAATAAAACTAGACCTGAAAGTTAAATTAATATAAGCCTCAAAGGTATCAAACTTAGAAAAAGCAGTAGCCTCAATAAAAATTAAAAGAGAGATTAAACTAGACAATGCCAAATTCTGGGCTGGATTTGAAAAATCCGGCCCAGACTTCCCCTCGTCAGAACTCCATCCAGCAGACCAGCCTATCACAGCCCGACGCATCGAGATCCACCCTGCAGCAGTCTTTCTTAAATCTGGCCCAGGTATGCTGATCCAGAGACTCACAGACATGGGGCAGAGCTGCTACTGGCTCTCCCTGTGCCCAGCAGCTCACAAGGCCCCCGGGAGGGATGGCAGGTTCTAGCCCTGGCCCGCCACCCCAACAGAGCCTTACAACAAGCCAGATGACCACCCCCCCACTCCATGAGGGCCTCCATTTTCCACATCCAGACTTCCCCCTCATCAGAACTACACCCAGCAGACCAGCCTATCACAGCCCTGCTTGCATGGTCGCTATGCCACGCAGTTCATCAATATATGCTGGATTTAGAGATGAGTATGCTACCAGAGACTCACAGACATGGGGCAAAGCTGCTACTGGCTCTCCCTGTGACCAGCCGCTCACAAGGCGCCCGGGAGGGATGGTGGGTTCTAGCCCTGGCCCACCACCCCAGCAGAGCCTCGCAACAAGCCAGACGACCCCCCCCCACTCCATGAGGACCTCCATTTTCCACATCCAGACTTCTCTCTCATCAGAACTCCACCCAGCAGACCAGCTCATCGAGTTCCACCCTGCAGCAGTCTTTTTTTAAATCTGGCTCAGGTAAGCTGGTCCAGAGACTCACAGACATGGGGCAGAGCTGCCACTGGCTCTCCCTGTGACCAGCCGCTCATGAGGCGCCCGGGAGGGATGGTGGGTTCTAGCCCCTGGCCCGCCACCCCAGCAGAGCCTCGCAACATGCCGGACGACCCCCCCCCACTCCATGAGGGCCTCCATTTTCCACATCCGACTTCTCTCTCGTCAGAACTCCACCCAGCAGACCAGCCTATCACAGCCCGGCTCGCGCCGCAAGCAGCCACGCAGTTCATCAATAAATGCTGGACTTAGAGATGCCTACAAGAGTATGCTACCTGCACGGCAGAGCCTGGCAAGCTACCCGTGTTGTATTTGATATGCCAAATACCAATAACAATTATAGACCTCATTCCAGAATGGATTGAGGCTCTTTATGTTCCTGGAGCAAGCAGATGCCCTTGGGCTCTACTAGCATGAGACAGGACATATGGAGATGTTACTGGGGCCCGCTCGAGCAAATTGATGATGAACGGGAAGACAGTGACAGACAGACAGACAGTGATGCTACCAGCACAGCAGAGCCTGGCAAGCTACCCATGTCGTATTTGATATGCCAAATACCAGTAACAATTATAGACCTCATTCCCATGACCTGATGGAATGGTTTGAGGCTCTTTATGTTCCTGGAGCAAGCTGGTTCCCTTGGGCTCTACTTGCATGAGACAGGACATATGGAGATGTTACTGGTGCCTGCTCGAGCAAATCGATGATGAACTGGAAGACAGTGATACAGTGATACAGTGGTGGTGGGAAATGGGCACTGGTGGAGGTATGGTGCTAGAACACTGTAAGATCGAAACCCAAACATGAACTTCTTTGTAATTGTATATCTCACTGTAGTATATATATTTTATATAAAATATATATATATAAAAGAATCAATGCTGAATCAGTGTCACACTTTTTTAAATATTTTATTATATGACCATGAGATATACAATTACAAAGATACTCATGTCTGGGTCTTAGTCATACAGTGTTACTGCACCCATCCCTCCACCGGTGCCCATTTCCCACCACCAATGTCCCCAATTCCTTCCCTCCCCAGCCTGCCTCTATGGCAGGTGCTTTATCTCCTCTCTCTCTCTTCTTTATATTACACATTGTGGCTTTCAATACACACATTTAGAGTTTATCATGTATATCTTTTTGCATATATTCAATGCTCAGTTCTAGGCTGGTATTATCATTTTCGATGAGTATTAGCACACTGTTCCCTTCACTGTCTTACTTAATCTCTGACTCCCACACATTTGTGGTAGATTCCACCTATTGACAAGACCTCCTGATTAATGTTTTGCCTGACTTTGGATATTGGTATCAAAATACATATATATTTATGTCATGCAGATAAATGTAGTCATTCTATGCCTGTCTTTTTCCTTCTGGCTAATTTTACTCAACATGATCCTCTCCATGTCCATTCATTTATAGGCAAATTTCATAATTTCATTTTTCTTAACAGCTGCATAGTAGTCTGTTGTGTAGATATACCACAGTTTCTTTATCCAGTCATCAGTTCCCAGGCACTCTGGTTGTTTCCAGATTCTGGCTATTGTGAATAGTGCTGCTATGAAAATAAAAAGTGCAGATTGTGTTTCCGCATGTGTTTTTGGCTTCCCAAGATATGTTCCCAGTAGTGGTATGGCTGGGTGAAATGGGAGCTCAATTTCTAATCTTTGGAGGAATATCCATATTGGACTGTTTTCTCTATCTCTAGGCCACACTATTTCTCAGATTTTCACTTCAGATTATTCTTCCCTCAAAATGTTCTCTTTGTCCCTTAAATACTTAGATGAAAAGGAACATGTGCAAAACTCAAAGAAATGAATGAAAAGATATTTGTGAAGACCTCATGCCCTGCCCTACTGTTTGTCATTCATTGTCTAAGAATAAAAAAAATATGAATCCCAATATTTATACTAGTGAAATCAACTACATGAATTCTTCCATTCATTCAACCTTACAAGAGGTTACCAAAACCATAAGAAGTGAGATCTTGAATAAGAAAGGCAGCAAACAGTCTTTTTAATAGTTTTTGTTCTCCTCTTCCTGATGGACTTTTATCAATTGTAATTAATAACCATAAGTTCTATTAAAAACATGCAACTGAGAAAGATAAGCAACTTATTATGAGATATGAACAGAGAGAATGATATGCTACAAGGAAAATACAATGCTTTTTTTATAAATAAAACAGGTAAAAGAATAGAAATAAATGAGGATTGGGAGTCATTAGAGTGACTGCTCTGTTCCAGTTCGGTTCTTTTATAACTGTTGACTTAAAAGCTTAAAAAGCTTTATTCCCCATGGTCCCAAAATGAGAACTAGTTCTCATGGGTTGAAGTGTCTCATGTACAACCAACCAGAGAGCTGTGGCACACCAATTGTTTGGTTATGAATCATATGACTGCCTCCCTTTTGTGTTTTCTATGGCACCTTTTTTTGCCTTCCAAAGCAAAAAGAGACTAGGATTATTCTAACAGCAGGGAAGTGAAAGTTCACGTGAGCAGGGGAATTCACAATATGTCAGGACAAGATAGGTCCCTCTCACTATGTGCTAAAGGGTATTAGCCACATGCTCAAAAAACTGCATATTGCATCGTGTTTGGAATGAAAGGTTAAGTATTTGTCAACTATTCTGTGACTTGAGTGTCTACTGAGCAGTAGGCTGATCTTCCACTTATTTTATAGGGGTCTCCTCAGAAGTATTGGGGCCCCTTAATTTAGTCCCAGACATACACAGCCAGAGCAAACTCAGAATCTCCTGCATGCAAGACAAGCTCTTCAACCTTTTGGGGTTGCTTTTTTGTTTGTTTGGTTGGGTTGGTGGGTGGGTGGCTTTAGGGTTGGTGGCCACAACAAATGGTACCAAGAGCTTACTCTAGACTATGTGACCAGAAATCATTCCTGGCAGTGTTTAGAGGGACCATATATTGTGCCTACAATTGACCCCAGGATGGCCACATGCAAGAAAAAACACCCCTACCCCCACTAAAGTACTTCACCACTCAGTCCTAATTTGGAGTATATTAATTATGGTCTAGCATGATTTAATCTGCAAGGAACAAGTGGGGTGCACACCTACGTGTTTATACCACACATGGTTATAGATAGGCACAAGGAAGAAAATTCTTTTTTTTTTTTTTTTTAGTAAAAGCCTTTTTTTTTTTTAACATTTTATTATACCACCGTGAGATATACAATTACAATGCTGTTCATGCTTGGGGGTTTCGGTCACACAGTGTTCCAGCACCCCGCCCTCCACCAGTGTCCCCCAGCCACCACCCATGTCCCCAATTCCCTCCCCTCCCACATCCTGCCTAAATGGCAGGTTCTTTTATCTCCTCTCCTCTCTCTCCCTCTCTCTCTCCTCCTTCTCCCCACACATTGTGGGTTGCACTACGTACACTTAGAAGCCATCATTTGCATTTTTTGTCTGTATTTAATGCTCAGTTCTATGTTAGCATCAGAACTTTAGACATTTATTCACACATGTTCCCTTCTCTATCTAAACTAACCTCTGACTCCCACACGCTTGTGGTAATTTCCACTTTCGGTAAGATCACCTAGTATATTTATGTCATGCAAATAAATGCAGTCATTCTATGTCTCTCTCTTTCCTTCTGACTAATTTCACTCAACATGATTCTTTCCATATCCATCCATTTATAGCAAAATTTCATAACTTCATTTTTTCTGACAGCTGCATAGTATTCCATTGTGTAGATGTACCACAGTTTCTTTATCCAGTCATCAGTTCTCGGGCATACTGGTTGTTTCCAGGTTCTGGCTATTGTGAATAGTGCTGCTATGAAAATAAAAGTGCGGATTGTGTTTCCGCTGTGTGTTTTGGCTTTCCAGGGTATATTCCCAAGAGCGGTATGGCTGGGTCAAAGGGGGAGCTCAATTTCTAGTCTTTGGAGGAATGTCCATATTGTTTTCCAGAAAGGTTGTACAAGTCGACATTCCCACCAACAGTGTATGAGAGTCCCCTTTTCCCCACATCCACGCCAGCACTTGTTGCTTTTACCCTTTTGGATATTGGCCATTCTCTGTGGTGTGAGGTGATATCTCATTGTTGTTTTGATTTGCATCTCTCTGATGATTAGTGATGATGAGCATTTTCACAAGGAAGAAAATTCTAACTCTCCTCAAGAACAAACATGCCTTCATTAAAAAGTGAATCATGTCTTTTACCACCATGACCAGTATATTGCTCCCACATGAAAAGGTTGTAAGATCTAAATTGATAAAAACCATCTGGTTTTGATAAGTTTTGTTCATAATTGACCTTTTCTAATTATTTTCAAGACAAATTGAATTCCTTGACTATTTTCAAGACCAAATATTCAAAAAGGCAAGTATTAAGCCATATTTTCCTACCATCTATTCCATACCATGGGACATAACTTGAAAGATCTAACAAAATGTTAAAGCATGTTAATTATCTTAAAATAAGTTATGATTGGTGGATATTCACTCATTTTTATATATAACACTGCCAAGGTAATGATATTTAATATATAGAAATAAAACTAAAATATTCATACTTGGTGGGAGAGCAACATGATGCATTCTTGATTGCGAGCACATGCTCACAACTAACTGCAAGTCTGGTTTGTTGGCAGCCTTTGAAAAGAGCATAGAAGTAGATATAATCCTGGGAAATTTCATAGAAGCAGATGTAAATCTGCTTAGTAATTTCTTTATCAAGTGCACTGAAGGAACAAACCTCCCCTTAATATTGTGACAGTTCTACCTAGAGATCATAAAATATTCGCTATATAGAACACATTGGCTTTGAACCTAAAGAAATCACCTTTGCCATACACAACCTAAAAGAATCACCTAGCCTAACATTGTTAAGTGCTGTTTGAAAGCTCCTTAGTGGACTTAAGGAATAAATGCATTTGTTTACGAACATATAATATAACACTTTGTCACCAGGAAACAGAGAAATTCACTAATCAAGATTTCTTTGATGCCTCAAATTGCAGATCTTTTCAAGTTCAATTCATCCCTGAATTTATAAATTTATAATTTTTTAGAATGCTAGACTTAGAATTTTTTAATATATTTTATTATACCACAATGAGATAAACAATTAAAAAATGTTCATGTTTGGGTTTTGTCATACAGTATTCCAGGACCCATCCCTCCACCAGTGCCCATTTCCCATCACCAATGTCCCCAAATTTATAAAGTAATATTTAGAATTTGTAAAGTAAATTTATAGTTTTTAGAATACTAGTATGTGCCATAATCCTAAATGTTTGTTCTAAATAAGCATTTAAAGTGGAAAGTCATAAGTCTCATTGAATTTACTAGTTATATTCACATTCAGGTTACTTATATTATTAGCATATGTATGGTTTTAAAAGCCCTAACACCAAAAAGCAAATAAAACTTAGTCTACATTTCTCAATCAAACTTTCTTTAGACTATTCATATAGAGATCATAAAAACCAGCTTGGTAAATATTGCATTAAGTTCCTACTATACACAAATTCTGGGGTGGGAATTAGAGATTAAAAGGAATGTAAGCATCTCTACTGTAGTGGAGATTCAGACAAATAATCAAAGTCTCCAGCATGCAGCCCATCAGCTAAGACAATATTTCTGTAGTGTTCTTTAAAACATCTGCATTCGCTGTCCTTAGCCAGAACTTCACCCTTCAGTTCAACTCAAAACCTTTGTCACAGTATGTTTTTATTGCAGTTGTTAGAGACCTAAAAGGCATTTGAGTTTGGTATCACAAAATTTAAACAAATAAATAGCATACCTGTGAAATCATTCTACCTTTATTACAAAGCCACAGAGGAAGGAAGAGCACATTGTCCCTATATATGCCATGCAGTTTTTGACAGAGCCCAGAAGGCAACAAAGGCCATCTTGAAAGAGAAAAGTATTATGGAAGGAAGAGATATTAACTAGCAGGTGAAGTAAAAGGAAATTTAGAAAAAGATGGAGGAGAAATTTTTACCCCTCATTTATTGAATGCTTGTTATCCCCAGTATACATTTCCTATACAATCCACAACAAGCCCAAGTGAGTAACAGTTTTATCATTAGCTCTATTTTCCTAAGGAATAAAAATGAGTATGAGATAAAGTAAATATCTTGCTAATGTTTGTTAGCTGAGACTGGTAGGCCAGAATTCAAATTTATGCCTGACTTCAAGCCTTAGGTGTTTTCAGTATTAAATCTGATGGGAATGTGAGAATGCATATCTTTTTTGAACAGTTTCTGAGGAAACACAATTCCAAGATGCCACAGAATATAAATACCGATGAAATTACTAGAACCATACTTAGAGAAATTGTAAAGTATCTAAAAAATATAACAAATGAGGCATGGACCTATAGTACAGCAGGAAGGGTGTTTGCCTTGCATGCGGTCCGCCTAGGTTCGATCCCTGGCATCTCCTGTGTTCCTCCTCAGTCTTGCCAGGAGGAATTTCTGAGTTCAGAGCCAGGAATAATCCCTGAGGACAACCAGGTGGGGCTCAAAATCAAAATATTAAAATATAGCATGGGATGAAATTATTTAAACAGATTTAAAAATTTTTTAAATATATAAAAATAGTAGTCCACCTTCAGTTTGTGGTTTCTCAGGTATTTAAAACATTTAATTTTTAAAAAATCAATGAATTTATCTTTAACATTTCAAAAAAGTTGGGGTCATACCCAGTGGAATTCAAGGCTTGCTCCTGATTTCATACTATGGGCCACTTCTGGTCATGCTCAGGGGACTCTGTGGTGCTGAAGATTACACTAGGCCCCCATGGGGAACACATGTGTTCCAGCTTGTTGAGCTATTTCTCCAACCCAATTTTAATAGAATTAATTCATCTTAAAAACAAATGGGTTAATCCTAATTAATGTTAAAATGTTATATATATTTTACTATAAAATAGTTTTACTATAAAGCTAGTGCAGTTTTAAGAAATAGTTCACAGCATCAACATTGTTATATACCTTACTAGTTCCACAAATTTAAAAATAACTCAAGGAAAGTTCATTAAAAGCAAGAAAAGAAATAACATAATGCTCAGCCACAAAGCTGCCCTTTTTACTTCGATTTTTTTATTGTGACCTACTGAGTGACAAAGGGATGAAAAATCTATAAAATTGTATTGCTGTGACCTGAAGGGATAAAAAAAAGTCAAAAACAAAACAGTAATGGTTGCATGATCTTTAATTGTTATTTGGTGCTAAAGAAGCTGCATGAAGATTAGTTATTCAGGTAACTGAAGAAGAAAAAGACAAATTTAGTCATAGGCATATTTCCATTTTTAAGAATTCAAAATGGACAAAGCTTTATAATTGAATCTTGAGTTTAGCTAAGTTAGAATCGTTTTTTGGAAAATAGCACTTTCATATCAAAACTAATTTAAATTCCTGTTTCTATATTAGAAATTTGGGTTATAGTACCAGTAACAAATAGGTCACTATGTGAATGATTACTATTTGAGTGTTTGCTGAATAAGTGAATAAGTTCACTAATGGATAAATGAATAGATAAGTGAGTTACCTGTGAATAAAATAGACCTATCTTTCTATCCTCTGTGTAATGAAATCTAGCTCTCTTCTATTTATTGAAAATTTGCCATAGCTCTAGGAAACCACTTCACAGAGAGAGTACTTTTAGATTCTAGCTAGATATTTACCTAAGGAGTAGTTGTCACCTATTGCTTGATCACATTCAATATGCATTTATTGAAATCCTACCCTATGTATCTTCTGATTTTAACAGTGGACACAATGTCAGGCTTCCAACTGGCTGACCCATGCACCACTATTAAGCATGAACCTGTTGGATGACAGGCTTAGCTAGCCTGGGAGCTTTGCTGCTTTATTCACTCACATCTTAATCTATTTACATTTTCTTAAACCAGGGTTTATACTAATGAGAAATCTTTTCTATGTAAACACTGATGGAGGGTGTGGCAGCTACAGAAGTCACCTTAACTCTGAATGAATAACTTCTGACTTATTATTATACATCTACTAAGACGTCTATGTGAGCTAGATTGGGCATAGCTCCTCTTTATACCGACTGGACCCAGTGTGGGACCGTTAGAATTTACCAGGAGACTACCATCCTGGCTACATTGAGACCATCCTTTAAGATTATAGGAAGGATCATACTAGTTTGGCCTCAAGCAGACTGTGACCCTTTCAGTACACAGAGAACAAGATATTCAGAATCACTCTGGTGCTGATAATAAATAAGAAGAACCTTGTGGGTATCATCTAGATTACATGAAGCCCATGACATTAAGATGTATTACTTTATACCAACCACCCCCTCTCTCAGTGTTTAACTTTTTTTTTTGCTTTTTGGGTCATACCCAGCAATGCTCAGGGGTTACTCCTGGATCTTCGCTCAGGAATTACTCCTGGCAGTACTCAGGGAACCATATGGGATGCCAGGGATCTAATGCGTTGGCAGCATGCAAGGCAAACTCCCTACCCACTGTGCTATTGCTCCTGGCTCCTAATCTCATAACCTTGGAAGAAGGGATAATTCCTTTGCATAATCATTTGTTTAGATCTTTAGTAGGGTGTGGTACCATCCTTCTAAGCTCTTCTACTATCTAGAAGCTGTTTAGGGTTCTCTGTAGACAGGACCCTCCCTGAAGTTAGGATTACTTTTGTGTATATAAGGGTACTGACTTGAGGTACTGTGCCCTCTTTGTTGGCACTCCTCTCTGGTGGGATCCTCTTTTGTAGGAGACTTGGACCCTCATGTATGGTCTAAGTTCTGACCAGAGCTAGAGGTCTTCCGTTATATTGGATTTCAGTGCTAGAGCTTTTTGTACTATTGAAAGCATTTTTGGAACTGTATTGGACTCGTGAGTTTTTATCTGTTCCCCAGAAGCCTTGGAGGTAGAAGAGAAATTCTGTCCTGATACTGTTGGAGACCTCAGAGGTTCCCCGACATGAACTTTTTCTCTATCCAAAAAGACAAACCGCTGACTTTTTCTTAAGCTAGGCATTATTATCAAACGAGTCACCAAATAAAACTCACCATTAAGTGAAAATGAATTCTTCCAATGTCTCACATAAAAAATGACTCCTCACTGTTGCCAATCTTATTGGTGACAATGTAACTGACACTTAGTACCCCACTAATAGAAACTTGGAAGCCTGTGCTCAAACAAATTGCCTTATGCTTTTACTCTTTACTTCTCTTACTTGAGTGCTGTATACTGCTATAAATTACTGTATCAGAAAGTCACATTAGATGGGAAACAGGACAACAGAGAAAGTATAAGTGAAAGATAGATGGAATGAAGAAAGAAAGAGATAAGAGAAAAATATATAAATAGTCAGAATATCTGAAATTTCAGAAGTGAGCAATCCTCCGGGAGAGCCTTTGGCATAGCATTTGGTATAACTGGCTTGTTTACCAATGAACACTGAAATTATTCAAATGTTGCTAAGACACCATCATTAATCTCAGAAGTGCTCTATTGACTGGCAACTGCATGTCAATTATAGAATACTAGATGCTTAATGATGAAGAAAAGATCACTGAGTCATATGTACTCAAGTCTAGATCTTTTTTATTTTATTTTTTTACTTTGGGGGGATATAGGGGGAGTCATGCCCAGCGATGTTCAGGGCTTACTCCCAGCACTGAACTCAGGAATCACTCTTGGTAGTCTTGGGAATCATATGGGGATCTGGAGATGGAACAGGGGTCAGTGTATGCAAGACAAGTGCCCTACTCACTGTACTGTTGCTTTGCCCATTCCAGTCCCCAAAAATTTAGCTATACCACTACAGGTGAATGTACTTTGAGTGAAAACTCTCAACTACATGAGTAATGTGTCATATAAATGTAACATTTTACACTACATATTATATTTCTATTGGGGTAGCCCTCCTTAGGCAACCCGC
The DNA here is from genome assembly GCA_021461705.1 of Cryptotis parvus. NCBI lineage: Eukaryota > Metazoa > Chordata > Mammalia > Eulipotyphla > Soricidae > Cryptotis > Cryptotis parvus. The sequence continues at coordinate 15,002 of JAJIBD010024558.1, read as the reverse complement.
ACGGCAGAGCCTAGCAAGCTACCCGTGTCATAGTTGATATGCCAAATACCAGTAACAATTATAGACCTCATTCCCATGACCTAATGGAATGGTTTGAGGCTCTTTATGTTCCTGGAGCAAGCAGGTGCCGTTGGGCTCTACTTGCATGAGACAGGTCATATGGAGATGTTACTGATGCCCGCTCGAGCAAATCGATGATGAACGGGAAGACAGTGATACAGTGATACAGTGATTGGGGTGGCCGGGCCAGGACCCAAACCCGTCATCCCTCCTGGATGCTTCATAATCAGCCGAGCATAAGGAGAGCAAGGAGCAGCTCCATCTGTGAAATAGGCTTCTCTATGGTGTGGTTCTGATGAGCTGGGCTTGAGATTGGCTTCTCTCTTGGGTGGAGCTCTGATGAGCTGTGGTATCCAGTTGTTGAAAATGGAGGCTCTGTTTTGGAGATGGGCCAGGGCTCACCCCATGCTTGGCTGATCATGAGGCATCCAGGAGGGATGACGAGTCGGTCCTGGCCCACCACCCCAATCGTGTCTTGGAAGAAGCCAGAGGAACCCGTGCACCACGATGGCAGCCATTTTCATGTTCATATACCCCAGCTTGTCAGAGCTCCACCCAAGAGAGAAGCCAATCTCAAGCCCAGCTCGCCAGAAACCCCACCCTAGAGAGAAGCCTATTTCACAGACACAGATGGAATTGCTACTGGCTCCCCCTTTGTGTGGCTCTTGGCAGCCATGGGTACATCAGTAATTGTAAAAACTAAAAGCGCCCACATGGCAGAGCCTGGCAAGCTACTCATGTTGTATTTGATATCCCAAAAACAGTAAGTAGAATAGACTTTCTCATGACCTGAAGGAATGGTTTTAGGCTCTTTATGTTTCTGGAGCAAACAGAGGCCCTTGGGCTATACTAGCATGTGATAGGGACAAATGGAGCTATTACTGGCACTCTCTCAAGCAAATCAATGAACAATAGGCAGACAAGTCATACAAGTGATTATATTTCCATATTATAAAAACAACAAAATATAAACTAAAGAGGATAAAATTAAAGTAGATTATATTCATCTTATAAATTGATAGTAAACACTTATCAATTAAGAATTTGTAAGTTTGATTTATTTAATAGTATAATAATCATAGCACACACAGGCTATGTTGTATAGGGCTAAGTTTATTATAACTCAAGGGTAAATCATATTTTTTTTAAAGTTGTGCTAGAGACAGAGAGACAATATGGGAGGTGATGCTCTAGCCTTGCATGCAGTCAAATTGGGTCAAATAGCTGGCTTCACATATGATCCTCTGAACATAGCCAAGAATGATCCCTGAGCACAAAGCCAGGAGTAAGCCTTGAGCACTGACAGTGTAACCTCAAAACAAATAAAAATCATCCACTCCTGGGAACATACCCTGGAGACACAAAAATACACAGAAAAAATACTATCTGCACTTCTATGTTCATGGCAGAACTATTCACAATAGTCAGAATTGGAACACAACCTGAGTGCCGAGAACAGAAGACTGAATAAAAAAACTGTGGCACATCTTCACAATGCAATACTATGCAGCTGTCAGGAAAAATGAAGTCATGAAATTTACCTACAAATGAATGGACATGGAGATTATCATGCTTTGTGAAATTAGTCATAAGTAAAAGGACAAATATAGAAAGACTGCATTAGTTTCTGTGATATAAATATATACCAGTGTTCTACTAAATGTTGAAAATGGTAGCGCTAGATTAGAACTGAACATTGAATGTAGGCAAAGGGATACACATGACAACCCCTAAATGTATATATGGAAAGCCACAATGTGTAAGAGAGGAGAGAGAGAGAGAGAGAGAGAGAGAGAGAGAGAGAGAAGAGGGGAAAAGTTCCTGTTATAGAAGCAGGCTGAGGGATGGGGAGGGAATCTGGGGACATTGGTGGTGGGAAATGTGCACTGGTAGAGGGACAGGTGCTGGAATACTGTATGACTTAAACCCAACTTTGACCATCTTTGTGCATCTCGTGGTGGTATAAAATTTTTAAATTCTGAAATCATTTTTAATATCATATTAGAGCATCCCTAGATTATATAATGTAATTTCTACTTCTTAAGTTGTTGTAAATTATCCAGTAGGAGGGTGCAGTAGTTCTTAAAAAAGATATTTTTAAATGAAGTTATTTATTTTATAATTTATTATCAGTAAGGGGGGGTAATTTTGGTGTTAGAGTGGGGAAAAGTATAGTGAAGTGTTTGACTTGTATGACTATTTTTATACCTGCATATTCACAGATGTGCAAAAACTTGCCTGTGAAAAGGCTTTAAAGTGGAAAAAGCTTAAGAACTTCTGTTAAAGGAACCGGAGTGATAATCCAGTGGGTAGGACATTTGCCTTGCACATGGCTGACCAGAGTTCAATCCCCGACATCGTATATGATCCTCCCCCTCCCCAACCAAACATGACCAGGATTAATTTTTGAGTGAGCATCTAGGATTAACCCCTGTGCATTGTGATTTGTGACCAAAAAAAAAGCCAAAAAGTAAAAAGTTCTGTTATAACTAGCAGCTTATTTTCGGAGTTGAAAATAAAAATTTTCCTTACTGTGTGAATCCCCTGTTACCTTTATCATATATTTAAGAAAATATATCTAAGATTGATAACCTCTATGTAACAAAAAAAGTACACAGGGGGGGGGGGGGGGGGGGGGGGGGGGGGTGGAGGGGGATGCCCTATTTGTTCCTGCGGGGGGGGGGGAGAGAGAGAAGGTAGTAAAGATGCCGGGGGGCGGGGAGGGGGGAGGGACTGGGGCGTGGTGGGGGGTGGCACTGGGGGGATGGTGGAGGGGGGGTGCTGGACTGCTTAAAAAAAAATTAGACTGTACCTCACACCATACACAAAAGTAAACTCAAAGTAGATAAGATTAAACCAAAATCCATAAAATACACTGAGGAAAACATTGCAAGATTCTCCAGGAAATTGATCACAGATTAATCTTCAATGAGTTGACCATCGTGGCAAAGACAGCAAAAATAAAGAAACGGCATCAAATTTAAAAGATTCAGCACAGTAAAAGAAACTCAAGCTATAATTAAAAAAAAATAAAGAACCTGCTGAATGGTAGAAAATATCTGATGTATGTAATACATCAGATAAAGAACTGATAATCAAGATCTATAAAGCACTCGCAAAACTCAACAACAAAATATCCTATGAACCTATTCACAAATGGAATGAGGAAATGAGCACACACTTTCCCAAATATATACAGATGAAAAGGTGTTTATCATCACCCATGATTTAATGGAATGCAAATCAAAAAGCATTAAAATATCTTTTCATGCTAGTGAAATGGCCCATAGTACACTCTGAAACAGCCAATATTGGCAGGGTACTTGAGATTTAAAAGTGTGGGTGAAACAATGTGTAGGAGAAGGAAGAGAGAGAGGGAGAGAGAGAGGAGATATAAAGAAACTGCCATTTAGGCAGGACGTGGGAGGGGGGAGGGAATTGGGGGACATAGGCGGTGGGTGATGGGCACTGGTGGAGGGCAGGGTGCTGGAACACTGTGTGACTGAAACCTCCAAACGTGAACAACGTTTTAATTGTATATCTCATGGTGGTATAGTACAATGTTAAAAAAAAAAAAGAATCAAAGATGCTCAAAGTCTTAACAGAGACAAGATCTTACCAAGCTTCAGTCTCCTGATGCACAATCGGAAATCACTGTCCACCCCTCCTGGGATGCTGAGGAGCAACTGAATTCATGCCTAGTAGAAGGATTTGTAAACTGACAAACAGGAAATGTCACATGCTGATATATGGTATTTATGAGCTTTCTTTCAATTTTATTAAACATTTTCATTGTCTTGACTGTGAAAAAAAAGTGTTGGTGAAGGAACACATGTTACATGTCAAACTTGTAATGACACATTATATTTCTTATGTATAATGGCTCTCATCAAAAAATTTAATATATCAGGGCCGGAGTGATAGTCCAGCCGGTAGGGCATTTGCCTTGCATGCGGCCAACCTGGGTTCAGTCCCTGGCATCCCATATGGTCCCCTGAGCACTGCCAGGAGTAATTCCTGAGTGCAGAGCCAGGAGTAACCCCCTGAGCATCGCTGGGTGTGACCCAAAAAACAAAAAAAAATAATATAACTTAAATTATATTAACAAATAGTCTATATAATTTAATTAAAATAAAATATTAAATAAAAATTTACATGCCTTTTGCTTTAGATATTGATTATTCTGTATCTAATATAAAATTATTAACAAAGTTCATACTTATTTTATTAAAACTTTCAGATGGAGTTAGCACTTAGAAATAGGGTAGAACAGACAAAAAATTATTCCATATCAATTCCAAAAGGTTCATGAATTTAATTTTTTGTATTATGAGATAAGGAGCTTATGTAAAGGATAATTTCATTTTCCTGATTGAATTGTGAATATTCAAACTGTAGTATTTTGTGTATTCTCATTTCCTTGATTAACCAGAAGGATAAAACTAACAAAAGCACCATTATCACCACATGATATTGCCACAAAATATGTATTTGAATATACCAGATTTTGTTTTTGATGGAGATGACTGTTAGACTAGAGCCAGTTACCGACTGGATTCCACAGGATGTCAAAAGATCATGTGGCAGCCCACCTACAAGATGGTCAGACTTCTTTGTCAAGACCCTTCATGAATGGCTTGAGGCTCTTTGTATTCCTGAAGCAACAAGATGCCATTGAGCTACACTGGCAAGTGATAGGGTCAAATGGAAATGTTATTTGTGCCCGCTCAAGCAAATCGATGAATAATGGGATGTCAAGTGATCAAGTGATTTGAAAAATGACAGCTATTTAAGAAAAAGGTGTTAAGTAAATGAAGGATTTTTAACACCTGGTTAAAAAAAAGAGTTTTATGAATGATGCAGCAAGTTGAATATAAATAAAGCTGCTCTAATATGAAAGCAACAAATCTGTCATCAATGAAATCATAAAAAGAAAGTATTTGTATTCTGTTTCCTTCAAGGAATTAAAATAATCAAAAACAACAACTTTGATTAATGTTGCAAAAGTAACAAAAACTAGTATAGAATTCTCTATATGTAAAGCTTATTAATGTTATTTAGGTACTGATCTACATGCTTTTGTGTTCTTCAAGATTGATTAGGTTTTTCTTTTTTTATGATTGATATTCTTGAACCAAGATTCCTATTATTGGCACCAATTAATTTGTAGTCAGCCAATATTTTATATTTTTTTGTTCTTTGCAGCACAAAATTACCCACCTCTGCTAATTAATTATATTAAGATCTCATAAAATCAATCAAAAAGTCTGGTTATTAATGGTATATACGATTGTCTTCCTATGATTTCTTTCTTTTAAATTTTTATTATATTACCATGAGATAGACAATTACAAAACTGTTCATGATTGGATTTCAGTCATACAGTGTTCCAGAACCCATCCCTCACCAGTGCATATTTCCCACCACCGATGTCCCCAGTTTTCCTATCTGGATACTATTAGTGTCTTTTATTCCCTAACTGCTATGACGAGTACTTCTGGTACTATATTGAATATAAGTGGTGAGTCTGGGCAACTTCGTATTGTCCCCAAGATTAGGGGGAAAGCATTTTTTCAGCCATTGAGAATAATGCTTGCTGTCGGCTTGTGGTAGATAGCTTTGACTATACTGAGGAAATTTTCTTCAACTCCCAATTATGAGAGTTTTTAACATGAATGGGTGCTGGATCTTATCGATGCTTTCTCTGAATATATTGATAGGTCATAATGTTTTTACTATGATTTCTTTTAATCTGTGATAACATATGGGCCTCACCCTTAAATAAATGCATTATAAATTTGTCTTTTCATAAACCATCTATAAATATTTAATAATTGTTTGATTTTCTTTAACAACAACTTCTTCTGTAGAAACAAAATACATAGAATATATCAGGTCCCTTTAATCTAAGTCAAAGTTAAATGGTTTAAATTTGTTTTTGGTATAAAGACTATGTCAATAAAGAGAGTGATCAAATGAAGACTCTTCAGAACTGAAAATTAAAAGTGATCCCTGAGTCTCCAAACTTGAAAACCTCTGAAACTTGTAGAGGTTTTACAGGTTATGAGAGCTGCCTCTTTTTTTTTTTTTTTAAACCATACCCTGGTCATTTTATTTTATTTTATTTATTTTTTGCTTTTTGGGTCACACCGGCAATGCTCAGGGGTTTCTCCTGGCTCTGCACTCAGGAATTCCGTAGGCGGTGCTCGGGGGACCATATGGGATGCCGGGGATCGAACCGGCGGCATGGGCCTGGCTATGCAGGCAAATGCCCCACCGCTGGGCATCGCCCGCCCGGGCTGCGGTTTAGGATTACCAAGATAACTTACTTTTGGAGTATCATTGTAGTTTAAATTTAGGCATACCATCTACCTGCACTGCCAATGCATTGGCATTGCACATATATTAAACTTTCATTTGAGTAATCTGAGTGTTTTGCAAGCCACTGTGTTGCGAATTGAAGTGCTGCCACCCAGGTACAGGATTTGTCGTTCATATTCAGAAGTTTGCCATCTCCATAGCTCAGGGATCTTTAGTCACCACTTAATTTAAGCTACAGTGAAATATTTTGTCATGCAAGTCTGACAGCTGTGATACCATCTCCCCCATCATCCCTCAGTTTATTAGTCTGAAATCACTTGTATCACTTGTCTTCCCGTTGTGCATTCATTTGCTAGAGCAGACACCAGTAACATCTCCATATGTCCTGTTGCATGCTAGTGTAGCCCAAAGGAATCAGCTCACTCCAGGAATGCAAAGAGGCTCAGACCATTCCTTCAGGCCATGGGAATGAGGTCTATAATTGTTACTGGTTTTTGGCATATCAAATACTGACATGGGTAGCTTGCCAGGCTCTGTCAGGTGTGTGGTATACTCTCAGTACTAGGCTCTCATTAGTCTGAAATATAAAGAAAAAATTTTATTTTTGCCTACATGAACTCTAAAAGATCTTTTAATTCTGATATCCCTTTATTCTCTGATTCATTACATTAATTGTAAGCTTCCAATATTTTTCCACAAAATCCTTCTTAAGAACAAAGGAGCATGTGGCTTGGTTTTACCATTGAAAGATTTGATTACTTGTTCCAAACAGTAAAGTATAACAAGTTGCTACATTTGTATATGTTGATTTTCTTACTATTTCAAAGAAACATCCAATGGCTATAAGATGAGTATATAGAGATAAAAAGTGCTGCATTTTTAATGTTAATACTGAATGAAATGAAAGAAATCTCTATTTCTTCTAATGTAACATATCACCAGCTACTGAGAATATTTTTGTTTAAAATGCATCTGGAAAAGAATTCTGTAAATAAACATATTGATGACTTATATACATGGCTACTTTGTCAACTATAGGATTTTAGAAATTTTATCTTTGTAGACTGAGGCTTCTAACCCTCTTTGGTTGTAATTGGCTAAGAGCAACATTCCTTTTTAAGATTAGATTGGTTTTGTTTCTAAATAGAAATGTATTGCATTTCTCTTCATTTCATACCTTCTTTGTAAGGTTTGTTATTTCTGTGGACTATAGATTTTATTTCAATGAGATAAATTTTTTTTCACAAAGCAAACTTTGATCAATATTAATTTTTCTCTCTTAAAAAGGATCCTTCTCAGCCATTGGAGTGGAGGCATTTTGCCCAAGCTTCCTGAGGACAGGGTTTTTAAACAGCATCCAGGCCCCAAATCCGGTGCCAGGAGGAGGATCTTTACCCCCCAGGATTCCTGCTGGTAGGTATTTCAGGTAAACTTTCCTGCCATTATCTACAGTAGTAAGACCATGCCCACAGGTGATAGAACCGTAATACAAAAGTAAAGATTTCTAAAATATTTGACTGCAAAAAATGCAGCCTTTTTAGAGAGGTAAACATATTTGCTGTGCTAATGCTGTGAAATTACATAAAGGAAGTAAAAGATGGCACTTTAATCTGAGTAGCCAGTCATCACAGAATTTCCTCTCTGGGGAAGTTTTTATACAAATAAGTACTCAGAGGATCATATCCTAAGTTTGTAGCTCAAGAATAAAGCAAGGAGCAAGGATAGATGTAAGCTACTTTATCACTTAAACTTTGCTACAAAAAAAGAATTAAAAACTAAATTTTATTAGCAGAGAGAGGGATTTCCATATCTGGGTGAGTTCATAGAAATTTAATTAAAGTTCCATTTTACTAACAGAAAATGATTTGAGGAAAAGCCAACAGGATAAATTTGTAAGACAAATTTGAAAAGAAAATGAATGCTCTCTTTTCCCTAAAAAAATACCAATCTTACCATAGCCATATTTTATCATTGAGAACAAAATATAGCCTATTCAGTATTTAAAATGTAGTTTCAAAGATTATTAAATTGTTTTATAGATTATCCATGGTGAATCACAAAGTTGTTCTTTCTGTTATTTTGTAAAATATGCATTTTATTTCTCCCCAAGGAAGAGGGAAAAGCCACATTATATTTTATATATGTCTTAACAAAATAGAAGTAGGATGCTTATTTCTTAGAGTTTTTAAAATTCTAATCCTTCTGTGTGTTTTTGTCATGATTACTAATTATGCTATAAATTATGCTAACAGCAATGTATTCAAAGGACTGACCCAGTCATTAATGTAGTGGGGACATTTTTAAAAGCTTGGGAAATTCAATTAAAACATAATCCAAGAACACACATTTCTTGGTTTTCTTAGTAAATTATGCCAACAAAGCCTAAAGTGATTATTTTGACATTTTCTCTTCAATTAATCTTACCTAAATAATTAAAACATAGAAAAAGTAACAGGTAGTAAATATGCTTCAGTATCATTTAGTTTTTATCACTATCTAATTACTGAACTGATTGAAGGTTTTGTGGCAAACAATTACACTGACAGAGGAAACAAAATTATGTAAATTGAGAATTAGTCTATTATTTCTAATGAATTTTGTCACATTTATTTCTTCCTAAAAACAAAATGGTTACCGACATACTTGAGAGACAGCATAGTGTGTAAGGCAAACTGCAGTTTGTCTTATAAACAGCCAACCTGACAACATATATGTACCCCTGATACAGATATGATTCCTGAGCCTGCCAGAAGGAATCCCTGAGTACTACAACAGGAATACATGCCGAGCACAGTCAGGTGTGACCCCAAACAAAACAAAACATAATATCAATAGCACAGAAATTTTGTCAATTTTTGCAAAGTATTGGGAATCAAGATTTCCAGAGGCTATATTGACAAAGTTCATTACAAATATAAAAATTTAATTTTGTATGTAACATTAATATCAGTAGGAGAATGAAAGTGTTGAACAGATATAGCTTAATGGTTTAATTTTTTAGACTCCAGTGACAAGTCTTAGTGACCTAGGTATGTTTAGAAAAAATCTCATTACAAAGTTCTGTAGTGACTTGGCTTAATACTGGGAGAAAATGCTTTTATCAATTAGCCATTGAGAATGACAGAATCAAGACAATGCTTCTATAATATCTACACAGAAACTTTCCAGAGGAATCTATAAGGACACTCTAACCCACTGTTCTAGGTAATATGCCAAATTTTTTCACTTACATAAAAGAGAAAACTTGTTCAGTTTCCATAACTTACATGCAAATCAGGTATAACAAAATTGCCTTTAAAATGTATGGATCTAAATTTGTACATGTTCCCTCAAATTGAACTTAATTCAACTTGCTTTACCTTGTTTATATACATTTATAAGTGGTCCCTGTATGCTTTTCTGTTACTGTGAAGTAATGATCATCACGTCTTCACTGAACGTCTTCCCATTCATCATCGTGCTCGAGGGCCCCAGTAACATTCCATAGTTGTCTCAGCTAGTAGAGCCCAAGGCACTGCTTGCCCAGGAACATAAAGAGCCTCAATGCATTCCAGAATGAGGTCTATAATTATTACTGGTTTGGCATATATACAAATACAACAGGTAGCTGCCAGGCTCTGCCGGTAGATACTCATTATGATTTCAAAGGTTGTTTTGACCTCTCCTATTCAACTATAGCATATTTAGCAAGAATTTCCCTAGGAGTTTTTAAAAGTTTATGATTTGGGGTTTCAAGTGATCAAGTGATTATTTCATTGTTTCATTAAAAATATAAACTAAAAAAGTTTTTCTTCTTATCCAATAGCTGCACTGAACTCCCTAAAGGTATATGCTTTCAGTTTGAGGACAGGAAGCAGGTGCTCCTTGCCCAGTACCCATGGCATTTTAAACAGTTAACCAAAGGTCCATACCCACTGGCAGCTTTTAATTTGATTTTTACCACTTGGTCAAGTCACAGTGTTTTGGAGGTGTCATGAGATATTTCCTATGTCATTCAAGAAATCTCTAAATTTGTTTGTTCCCAATTATTTTTATTAAGTGAGATATGTGACAGTGTCTTACAGAAAATTGTTTCTTTATATTCACATTAGACTAGTGTCAGAGCAGTACTTTTGTGCTGACTACAATAATGAGAGAATCATTGAATCCTGAGGCCCACAAAGCAAATAAACCAGAGATCTGTGATTATATAACCATTTTCGATTGGTTTATATTAGCTTTCTCATTTCTAGAATGACCAAAGGGCTATTTTTATTTTTATTAGTCTAAAATAAAGAAAAACACCAGAAGTTTCTGAGAGCAAGTCGATTACAAGCACACTTATATATAATGTCTTTTACATACTACTCACCCCATAAAGTAACAAAATCAAAGTAGAAAAGGAAAGGAAAGAAGTGGAGTTGAGAGTCTGAGGAAAGAAAGGAAAAATCAAAATGACATAACTAAAGTGATATCTTACCCACTATTTTTTCTGTTAAAATCAAATTTTATCATTTTGAAAATAATCACTGGCCCTCTTCTAAGTATTTTATAAGCTATATATTCTAAGATAATACCAAATGTGCTTTCTTTGTTCTGTCTTTTTTTTATGCAATTCTATAGTAAAACTGTATTTGAATGTGGGATAAAAGTTGTTTTATTTATGCCTGAGAGCAGAGTTTCTCAAGCAAGGGCCATGTGCCCTCCATGTTGAACGTCCCAATTTGGTTGAGGACCCACAAGTGAAAACTGAGTAAGTAGGGAGCAATGGCATGACACAAGGAGAACAACCCATAGTGGGATGGGAGAACAGAAAACAACACAGTCAAAAGGGGACCACAGTCACAAAAAGGATGAGAACCATTTCCTTTTGGTGCTCATTGTATACAGAGGGTCTTTAGCATTGGAATTTCATCTTATAAAAGACTCTGCCACTCCTCAGATCCTTTGTATTGCAGTCAAATAGTCATTGAAAACAAAAATTGTGCAATGACAATGAGGTAGAAAGTAGGAAGTTTCCTTGATTCAGACTTCTCTGTCACTTCAGAACATTAATTGATATCATGTGATATATTGATATCAGATCCAAATATATAAAAGTTTTTTAAGACTAAAACTTTATTTATAAGTGATTAAAATTATGTAGGCATAACTGTCCCTGCAGTTGTTGCAGGTATGGCTGTGGTGCTCAGCTGCATCCACATGTGGCAGACAGGAAACAGGCTTGTCTACACCCAGGGCTCTGGCCTGTGGGCCCTGGATGGTTGATGGTCTGACATAGAAAAAGACTGGGTCCCCTGGGATGAACCTAGAGCTACGGCAGAGCCTGGCAAGCAACCTGTGGTATATTCAATATACCAAAATCAGTAAAAATAATGGACCTCATTCCCAACGAATGGAGGTGTTACTAGTGCCCACTTGAGCAAATCGATAAACAATGGGAAGACAGGTGACAAGTGACAAGGCATAACTGTCATCTAATTATCCTGAATAGTACTTTTAGGCTGAGTCTGATTCATCAACAGAATTTCTAGCTAATATGTTTTGTCAGTTTGCTGTCACTTGTGAAGAAATTGATAGTTCTTTTTAATGACTAAGCTTGTATAGGGAGATTGGGATTCTAGATTGAACTGCAACATATGTCATAACATAACAAGCTTTGTCAGTTCTGTTTCTAAAAAACATATATTTGTGAGAAACTGGCTAGAGATCTCAAAGAGATTGACCTGGCATGTGAAGGCCTCAAGTTCAATCCACAAAAAGACATAGTCTCTTTGCCAGGCCAAGCATTTAACAGTCCAGCTTGCAAATATGGCCAAGCATCATGAGTAATGGTTTCCACATTCCCTACTCACCTTTTAGAAGTCTATCCCCACTTCAATAAAAAAATAATAAAAATATTATAAAAGAACAAAGGAAACAGGCAGCATCTGGGATTTTAAAACAAAAAGAATTTTTTTTAATTTTTTTTAAATTTTATTATGCCACTAGGAGATATACAGTTACAAAGAAGTTCATGTTTGGATTTCAGTCTTACAGTGTTCCAGCACCCATCCCTCCACCAGTGCCCATTTCCCACCACCATGTCCCCAATTCCTTCCCTCCTCCCCTAGCCTGCCTCTATGGCAGGTTCTTTATCTCTTTTCTCTCTTTCTCTCTCTCACTTTTTCTCTTCCTTCTCTTGCACACTGAGGATTACAATATATACATTTAGAGGTTATCATGTGTATCTTATTGCCTGCATTCAATGTGCAGTTCTAGGCTGGTATTATCATTTTTTACAATTATTAGCACACTGTTCCATTCTCTCTCTTACCTAACCTCTGATAACCACATGTTTGTGGTAGATTCTGCATGATCCATGTTTTGCATGACCTTGGATATTGGTTTCATTATCTATAATATATATGCATATATATAATTAAAATAGATGCAGTAATTCTATATCTGTCTTTTTCCTTGTGGCTAATTTCACTCAACATGATCCTCTCCATGTCCATCCATTTATAGACAAATTTCATAACTTCATTTTTCATAACAGCTGCATAGTATTCCATTGTGTAGATGTAGCAAAATTTCATTTTTAGTCATCAGTTCTTGGGCATTCTGGTTGTTAACAGATTCTGGCTACTGTGAATAGTGCTGCTATGAAAGTAATAGTGCAGATGGTGTTGCTGCTGTGTGTTTTTTGTTTCCCAGGATATATTCCCAGGAGTGGTATGACTGGGTTGAACGGGAGCTCAATTTCTAGTCTTTGGAGGAATGTCCATATGGTGTTCCAAAAAAGGCTGTACCAGTCAACATTCCCACCAACAATGGATGAGAATCCCTTTCTCCCCACATCCACACCAGCATTTGTTGTCCTTGCTCTTTTGGATATGTGCCAGTCTCTGTGGTGTGAGATGATATCTCATTGTTGTTTTGATTTACATCTCTCTGATGATTAGTGAGGATGAGCATTTTTATATGGCTTTTGACCACTCGAATTTCTCCTGCCAAAGTTTTGTTCATTTCTTCTCCCCGTTTTGTGATGAGGTTGGTTGTTTTCTTCTTGTAAAGATCTACCAGTGCCTGATATATCCTGAATATTAACCCCTTATCAGATGGATATTCAGTGAATATTCTTTCCCATTCTGTGGACTGCCTTTCTATCTTGGTCATTGTTTCTTTTTGAGGTGAAGAAGCTTTTTAGTTTCATGTAGTCCCATATGTTTATCTTTGCTTCTAATTATTTTGTTAGTGGTGTTTTTTCTTTGAAAATGCCTTTAGCTTCAATGGCATGGAGGGTTTTTCCTATATTTTCTTTGATGTAGTTTATGGATTCAGGTCTCATATTGAGATCTTTAATCCATTTTGATCTGATTTTTTGTGCATGGTGTTAGACGGGAGGTTCAAATTGATTCTTCTACATGCAGCTACCCAGTTTTTCCAGTATCACTTGTTGAATAGGCTTTTCTTGCTCCATTTCATACATTTTACTCCTTTATCTAAGATTAAATGATCATGTCTTTGAGGCTGGGGGTCAGGATACTCAACTCTATTCCATAGGTCCACAGATCTGTTTTTATTCCAATGCCATGCAGTTTTAATTACTACTCCTTCTAGTAAGTTTGAAATTGGGAAAGGTGATGCCTCTCATCTTCTTTTTCCCAAGGATTACTTTAGATATCTGTGGGATTTTATATTCCATACAAATTTCAGAAGTGGTCAATTTGGTCAATTTTCTTCAAAGAAATTTGGTCAATTTCTTTGAAGAATGTCTTGAGTATCCTTTCAGGGACCTCATTCAATCTGTACAGAAGCTCTAGGGAGAATTGCCATTTTGACAATGTTGATTCTCCCCATCTAAGAGCAGGGAATGTGTTTCCATTTCTTCATGTCCTCTTTTATTTCTTAAAGCAGTGTCTTGTAGTTTTCTTTGTATAGGTCCTTTTACACACTTGGTTAAGCTGATTTCTAGGTATTTGATTTTCGTGGAACAATTGTAAATGGAATTGTTTTCTTAATATCCATTTCTTCTCTTTTGTTATTTGTATGTAGGAAAGCCACTGACTTTTGGGTGTTGATTCTGTACCCTGCCAATCTACTATAAGTATCTATTGTTTCTAAGAGTTTTTATGGAGAGTTTAGGGTTTTCTAGTTTTATCATGTCATCTGCAAATAGTGATAGCTTGACTTCTTCCCTTACCTATCTGGACGTGTTTAATGTCATTTTCTTCTCTGATTGCTATGGCAAGTAATTCCAGTAATATATTGAATAAGAGGTCAGAAGTGGCAACCTTGCTTTGTCCCTGATCTAGGCGATAGACTTTCAATATTTCCCCACTGAGAATAATACTCGCTGTGGGCTATTGGTAGATAGCTTTGTCTATATTGAGGAAGGTGTTTTCAATTCCCATTTATTGGAGAGTTTTAATCATGAAAGGGTGTTTGATCTTGTCAAATTCTTTCTCTGCATCTATTGATATGATCATATTCTTTTAAATTTTATTCTTATTGATATGATGTATTATGTAAATTGACTTGCGAATGCTAAACCATCCTCGCATTGCCAAAATGAATCCTACTTGGTCATGATGTATAATCTTTTGATGAGTCTTTGGATTCTGTTTGCTAGTATTTTGTTGGAAGATAAACATTTT
>JAJIBD010024557.1:0-11054 GCA_021461705.1 Cryptotis parvus | reverse complement strand
GAATTGGGGACATGGAGCTGTGGGTGATGGGCACTGGTGGAGTGCTGGCGTGCTGGAACACTGTGTGACTGAAACCTCCAAACGTGAATAAACGTTGTAAATTTACAGGTATCTCACGGTGGTATAGTAAAATGTTAAAAAAAAAAAGAATCAAAGATGGTCAAAGTCTTACCAGAGACAAGATCTTACCAAGCTTCAGTCTCCTGGATGTGCACAATCGGAAATCACTGCTCAACCCTCCTGGGATGCTGAGAGCAAACTGAATTCATGCTCAGTAGAAGGATTTAGTAAATTGACAAACAGGTACTGTCACATGTTGATATATGGTATTTATGATTTTCTTCCAATTTTACTAAATATTTTCTCATCATCTTGACTGTGAAAAAAGTGTTGGTGAAGTAACACATGTTACATGTCAAACTTGAAATGACACATTATATTTTTGTGTATAATGGCTCTCATCAAAAATTTAATACATATCAGGTCGGAGTGATAGTCCAACCGGTAGGGCACGCTGCCTTGCATGCGGCCAACCTGGGTTCAGTCCCTGGCATCCCATATGGTCCTCTGGAGCACCCTCCGCCAGAGTAATTCCTGAGTGCAGAGCCAGGAGTAACCCCTGAGCATCGCTGGTGTGACCCAAAAACAAAAAAAATTTAATATAACTTTAAATTATATTAACAAATAGTCTATATAATTTAATTAAAATAAAATATTAAATAAAAATTTACATGCCTTTTGCTTTAGATATTGATTATTCTGTATCTAATATAAAAAATTATTAACAAAGTTCATACTTATTTTTCTTAAAACTTTCAGATGGAGTTAGCACTTAGAAATAGGGAAAGCAGAACAGACAAAAAAATTATTCCATATCAGTTCCAAAAGTTTCATGAACTCTAATTTTTGTGTTATGAGATAAGGAGCTTATGTAAAAGGATAATTTCATTTTCCTGATTGAATCGGGAATATTCAAACTGTAGTATTTTGTGTATTCTCATTTCCTTGATTAACCAGAAGGATAAAACTAACAAAGCACCATTATCACCACATGATATTGCCACAAAATATGTATTTGAATATACCAGATTTGTTTTTGATGAAGATGACTGTTAGACTAGAGTCGGTTACCGACTGGATCCCACAGGATGTCAAAAGATCATGTGGCAGCCCACCTACAAGATGGTCAGATTCTTTGTCAAGACCCTTCAAGAATGGCTTGAGGCTCTTTTATTCCTGAAGCAACCAGATGCCATTGAGCTACACTGGCAAGTGATAGGGTCAAATGGAAATGTTATTTGTGCCCACTCAAGCAAATCGATGAATAATGGGATGTCAAGTGATCAAGTGATTTGGAAAATGACAGCTATTTAAGAAAAAAAGTGTTAGAAATGAAGGATTTTTAACACTCTGGTAAAAAAAAAAGAGTCTTATGAATGATGCAGCAAGTTGAATATAAATAAAGCTGCTATAATATGAAAGCAACAAATCTGTCATCAATGAAATCATAAAAAGAAAGTATTTGTATTCTGCTTCCTTCAAGGAATTAAAAATAATCAAAAAACAACAACTTTGATTAATGTTGCAAAAGTAACAAAAACTAGTATAGAATTCTCTATATGTGAGTTTATTAATGTTATTTGGGTACTGATCTACATGCTTTTGTGTTCTTCAAGATTGATTAGGTTTTTTTTTTTTTATGATTGATATTCTTGAACCAAGATTCCTATTATTGGCACCAATTAATTTGTAGTCAGCCAATATTTTTATATTTTTTGTTCTTTGGAGCACAAAATTACCCACCTCTGCTAACTAATTATATTAAGATCTCACAAAATCAATCAAAAAGTCTGGTTATTAATGTTATATACGATTGTCTTCCTATGATTTCTTTTCTTTAAATTTTTATTATATTACCATGAGATAGACAATTACAAAACTGTTCATGATTGATTTCAGTCATACAGTGTTCCAGAACCCATCCCTCACCAGTGCATATTTCCCACCACCGATGTTCCCAGTTTTCCTATCTGGATACTATTAGTGTCTTTTTATTCCCTAACTGCATGACGAGTACTTCTGATACTATATTGAATATAAGTGGTGAGTCTGAGCAAGTTCGTATTGTCCCCAAGATTAGGGGAAAAGCATTTTTTTTCAGCCATTGAGAATAATGCTTGCTGTGGGCTTGTGGTAGATAGCTTTGACTATACTGAGGAAATTTTCTCTCCAACTCCCAATTATGAGAGTTTTTAACATGAATGGGTGCTGGATCTTGTCGAATGCTTTCTCTGCATATATTGATAGGTCATAATGTTTTTACTATGATTTCTTTAATCTGTGATAACATATGGGCCTCACCCTTAAATAAATGCATTGTAAATTTGTCTTTTCCAAACCATCTATAAATATTTAATCAATTGTTTGATTTTCTTAACAACAACTTCTTCTGTAGAAACAAAACACATAGAATATGTCAGGTCCCTTTAATCTAAGTCAAAGTTAAATGGTTTAAATTTGTTTTTGGTATAAAGACTATGTCAATAAAGAGAGTGATCAAATGAAGACTCTTCAGAACTGAAAATTAAAAGTGATCCCTGAGTTCTCCAAACTTGAAAACCTCTGAAACTTGTAGAGGTTTTACAGGTTATGAAAATGCGTTTCTTAGGATTACCAAGATAACTTACTTTTGGAGTATCATTGTAGTTTAAATTTAGGCATACCATCTACCTGCACTGCCAATGCATTGCCATTGCACATATATTACACTTTCATTTGAGTAATCTGAGTGTTTTGCAAGCCACTGTGTTGGGCGAATTGAAGTGCTGCCACCCGGTACAGGATTTGTCGCTCATATTCAGAAGTTTGCCATCTCCATAGCTCAGGGATCTTTAGTCACCACTTAATTTAAGCTACAGTGAAATATTTTGTCATGCAAGTCTGACAGCTGTGATACCATCTCCCCCATCATCCCTCAGTTTATTAGTCTGAAATCACTTGTATCACTTGTCTTCCCCGTTGTGCATTCATTTGCTAGAGCAGACACCAGTAACATCTCCATATGTCCTGTCGCATGCTAGTGTAGCCCAAAGGAATCAGCTCACTCCAGGAACGCAAAGAGGCTCAGACCATTCCTTCAGGCCATGGGAATGAGGTCTATAATTGTTACTGGTTTTTGGCATATCAAATACGACATGGGTAGCTTGCCAGGCTCTGTCAGGTGTGTGGGTATACTCTCAGTACTAGGCTCTCATTAGTCTGAAATATAAAGAAAAAATTTTATTTTTGCCTACATGAACTCTAAAAGATCTTTTAATTCTGATATCCCTTTATTTTCTGATTCATTACATTAATTGTGCTTCCAATATTTTTCCACAAAATCCTTCTTAAGAACAAAGGAGCATGTGGTTTGGTTTTACCATTGAAAGATTTGATTACTTGTTCCAAAACAGTAAAGTATAACAAGTTGCTACATTTGTATATGTTGATTTTCTTACTATTTCAAAAGAAAACATCCAATGGCTATAAGATGAGTATATAGAGATAAAAGTGCTGCATTTTTAATGTTAATACTGAATGAAATGAAAGAAATCTCTATTTCTTCTAATGTAACATATCACCAGCTACTGAGAATATTTTTTGTTTAAAATGCATCTGGAAAAGAATTCTGTAAATAAACATATTGATGACTTATATACATGGCTACTTTGTCAACTATAGGATTTTAGAAATTTTATCTTTTGTAGACTGAGGCTTCTAACCCTCTTTTGGTTGTAATTGGCTAAGAGCAACATTCCTTTTAAGATTAGATTGGTTTTGTTTCTAAATAGAAATGTATTGCATTTCTCTTCATTTCATACCTTCTTTGTAAGGTTTGTTATTTCTGTGGACTATAGATTTTATTTCAATGAGATAAATTTTTTTCACAAAGCAAACTTTGATCAATATTAATTTTTCTCTCTTAAAAAGGATCCTTCTCAGCCATTGGAGTGGGAGGCATTTTGGCCCAAGCTTCCTGAGGACAGGGTTTTTAAACAGCATCCAGGCCCCAAATCCGGTGCCAGGAGGAGGATCTTTTACCCCCAGGATTCCTGCTGGTAGGTATTTCAGGTAAACTTTCCTGCCATTATCTACAGTAGTAAGACCATGCCCACAGGTGATAGAACCGTAATACAAAAAGTAAAGATTTCTAAAATATTTGACTGCAAAAAATGCAGCCTTTTTAGAGAGGTAAACATATTTGCTGTGCTAATGCTGTGAAATTACATAAAGGAAGTAAAAGATGGCACTTTAATCTGAGTAGCCAGTCATCACAGAATTTCTCTCTGGGGAAGTTTTTATACAAATAAGTACTCAGAGGATCATATCCTAAGTTTGTAGCTCAAGAATAAAGCAAGGAGCAAGGATAGATGTGTAAGCTACTTTATCACTTAAACTTTGCTACAAAAAAGAATTAAAAACTAAATTTTATTAGCAGAGAGAGGATTTCCATATCTGGGTGAGTTCATAGAAATTTAATTAAAAGTTCCATTTACTAACAGAAAATGATTTGAGGAAAAGTTAACAGGATAAATTTGTAAGACAAATTTGAAAAAGAAAATGAATGCTCTCTTTTCCCTAAAAAATACTATACCATAGCCATATTTTATCATTGAGAACAAAATATAGCCTATTCAGTATTTAAAATGTAGTTTCAAAGATGATTAAATTGTTTTATAGATTATCCATGGTGAATCACAAAGTTGTTCTTTCTGTTATTTTGTAAAATATGCATTTTATTTCTCCCCAGGAAGAGGGAAAAGCCACATTATATTTTATATATGTCTTAACAAAATAGAAGTAGGATGCTTATTTCTTAGAGTTTTTAAAATTCTAATTCTTCTGTGTGTTTTTTGTCATGATTACTAATTATGCTATAAATTATGCTAACAGCAATGTATTCAAAGGACTGGACCCAGTCATTAATGTAGTGGGACATTTTTAAAAAGCTTGGGAAATTCAATTAAAACATAATCCAAGAACACACATTTCTTTGGTTTTCTTAGTAAATTATGCCAACAAAGCCTAAAGTGATTATTTTGACATTTTTCTCTTCAATTAATCTTACCTAAATAATTAAAACATAAAAAGTAACAGGTAGTAAATATGCTTCAGTATCATTTAGTTTTTATCACTATCTAATTACTGAACTGATTGAAGGTTTTGGGGCAAACAATTACACTGACAGAGGAAACAAAATTATGTAAATTGAGAATTAGTCTATTATTTCTAATGAATTTTGTCACATTTATTTCTTCCTAAAAACAAAATGGTTACCGACATACTTGGAGAGACAGCATAGTGTGTAAGGCAAACTGCAGTTTGTCTTATAAACAGCCAACCTGACAACATATATGTACCCCTGATACAGATATGATCCCTGAGCCTGCCAGAAGGGGATCCCTGAGTGCTACAACAGGAATACATGCTGAGCACAGTCAGGTGTGACCCCAAACAAAACAAAACATAATATCAATAGCACAGAAATTTTGTCAATTTTTGCAAAGTATTGGGAATCAAGATTTCCAGAGGCTATATTAACAAAAGTTCATTACAAATATAAAAATTTAATTTTGTATGTAACATTAATATCAGTAGGAGAATGAAAGTGTTGAACAGATATAGCTTAATGGTTTAATTTTTAGACTCCAGTGACAAGTCTTAGTGACCTAGGTATGTTTAGAAAAAAAATCTCATTACAAAGTTCTGTAGTGACTTGGCTTAATACTGGGAGAAAATGCTTTTATCAATTAGCCATTGAGAATGACAGAATCAAGACAATGCTTCTATAATATCTACACAGAAACTTTCCAGAGGAATCTATAAGGACACTCTAACCCACTGTTCTAGGCAATATGCCAAATTTTTCTCACTTACATAAAAGAGAAAACTTGTTCAGTTTCCATAACTTACATGCAAATCAGGTATAACAAAATTGCCTTTAAAATGTATGGATCTAAATTTGTACATGTTCCTCAAACTGAGCTTAATTCAACTTGCTTTTCCTTGTTTATATACATTGATAAGTGGTCCCTGTATGCTTTTCTGTTACTGTGAAGTAATGATCATTATGATTTCAAAGGTTGTTTTGACCTCTCCTATTCAACTATAGCATATTTAGCAAGAATTTCCTAGGAGTTTTTGAAAAGTTTATGATTTGGGGTTTCAAGTGATCAAGAGATTATTTTATTGTTTCATTAAAAATATAAACTAAAAAGTTTTTCTTCTTATCCAATAGCTGCACTGAACTCCCTGAAGGTATATGCTTTCAATTTGAGGACAGGAAGCAGGTGCTCCTTGCCCAGTACCCATGGCATTTTAAACAGTTAACCAAAGGTCCATACCCACTAGCAGCTTTTAATTTGATTTTTACCACTTGGTCAAGTCACAGTGTTTTAGAGGTGTCATGAGATATTTCCTAGTCATTCAAGGAATCTCTAAATTTGTTTGTTCCCAATTATTTTTATTAAGTAGATATGTGACAGTGTCTTACAGAAAATTGTTTCTTTATATTCACATTAGACTAGTGTCAGAGCAGTACTTTGTGCTGACTACAATAATGAGAGAATCATTGAATCCTGAGGCCCACAAAGCAAATAAACCAGAGATCTGTGATTATATAACCATTTTCGATTGGTTTATATTAGCTTTCTCATTTCTAGAATGACCAAAGGGCTATTTTTATTTTTATTAGTCTAAAATAAAGAAAAACACCAGAAGTTTCTGAGAGCAAGTCGATTACAAGCATACTTATATATAATGTCTTTTACATACTACTCACCCCAAAAAATAACAAAATCAAAGTAGAAAAGGAAAGGAAAGAAGTGGAGTTGAGAGTCTGGGGAAAGAAAGGAAAAATCAAAAATGACATAACTAAAGTGATATCTTACCCACTATTTTTTCTGTTAAAATCAAATTTTATCATTTTGAAAATAATCACTGGCCCTCTTCTAAGTATTTTATAAGCTATATATTCTAAGATAATACCAAATGTGCTTTCTTTGTTCTGTCTTTTTTTTTTGATGCAATTGTATAGTAAAACAGTATTTGAATGTGGGATAAAAGTTGTTTTATTTATGCCTGAGAGCAGAGTTTCCCAAGCAAGGGCCATGTGCCCTCCATGTTGAACGTCCCAATTTGCTTGGGGACCCACAAGTGAAAACTGAGTAAGTAGGGAGCAATGGCATGACACAAGGAGAACAACCAATAGGGTGGGATGGGAGAACAGAAAACAACACAGTCAAAAGGGACCACAGTCACAAAAAGGATGAGAACCATTTCCTTTTTGGTGCTCATTGTATGCCGAGGGTCTTTAGCATTGGAATTTCATCTTATAAAAGACTCTGCCACTCCTTGATCTTTTGTATTGCAGTCAAATAGTCATTGAAAACAAAAAATTGTGCAATGACAATGAGGTAGAAAGTAGGAAGTTTCCTTGATTCAGACTTCTCTGTCACTTCAGAACATTAATTGGTATCATGTGATATATTGATATCAGATCCAAATATATAAAAGTTTTTTAAGACTCAAAACTTTATTTATAAGTGATTAAAATTATGTAGGCATAACTGTCCCTGCAGTTGTTGCAGGTATGGCTGTGGTGCTCAGCTGCATCCACACGTGGCAGACAGGAAACAGGCTTGTCTACACCCAGGGGCTCTGCCCTGTGGGCCCTGGATGGTTGATGGTCTGACATAGAAAAGACTGGGTCCCCTGGGATGAACCTAGAGCTACGGCAGAGCCTGGCAAGCAACCTGTGGTATATTCAATATACCAAAATCAGTAAAATAATGGACCTCATTCCCAATGAATGGAGGTGTTACCAGTGCCCGCTTGAGCAAATCGATAAACAACGGAAGACAGGTGACAAGTGACAAGGCATAACTGTCATCTAATTATCCTGAATAGTACTTTAGGCTGAGTCTGATTCATCAACAGAATTTCTAGCTAATATGTTTTGTCAGTTTGCTGTCACTTGTGAAGAAATTGATAGTTCTTTTTAATGACTAAGCTTGTATAGGAGATTGGGATTCTAGATTGAACTTGCAACATATGTCATAACATAACAAGCTTTGTCAGTTCTGTTTCTAAAAACATATATTTGGGAGAAACTGGCTAGAGATCTCAAAGAGATTGACCTGGCATGTGAAGGCCTCAAGTTCAATCCACTAAAAGATATAGTCTCTTTGCCAGGCCAAGCATTTAACAGTCCAGCTTGCAAATATGGCCAAGCATCATGAGTAATGGTTTCCACATTCCCTACTCACCTTAGAAGTCTATCCCCACTGCAATAAAAAATAATTAAAATATTATAAAAGAACAAAGGAAACAGGCAGCATCTGGGATTTTAAAACAAAAAGAATTTTTTTTAATTTTTTTTTAATTTTATTATGCCACTAACAGATATACAGTTACAAAGAAGTTCATGTTTGATTTCAGTCTTACAGTGTTCCAGCACCCATCCCTCCACCAGTGCCCATTTCCCACCACCATGTCCCCAATTCCTTCCCCCCTCCCTAGCCTGCCTCTATGACAGGTTCTTTATCTCTTTTCTCTCTTTCTCTCTCTCTCTTTTCTCTTACTTCTCTTGCACACTGAGGATTACAATATATACATTTAGAGGTTATCATGTGTATCTTATTGCCTGCATTCAATGTGCAGTTCTAGGCTGGTATCATTTTTACAATTATTAGCACACTGTTCCATTCTCTTTCTTACCTAACCTCTGATAACCACATGTTTGTGGTAGATTCCTCATGATCCATGTTTTGCATGACCTTGGATATTGGTTTCATTATCTATAATATATATATGCATATATATATAATTAAAATAGATGCAGTAATTCTATATCTGTCTTTTCCTTGTGGCTAATTTCACTCAACATGATCCTCTCCATGTCCATCCATTTATAGACAAATTTCATAACTTCATTTTCATAACAGCTGCATAGTATTCCATTGTGTAGATGTAGCAAAGTTTGATTTTTAGTCATCAGTTCTCGGGCATTCTGGTTGTTAACAGATTCTGGCTATTGTGAATAGTGCTGCTATGAAAGTAATAGTGCAGATGGTGTTGCAGCTGTGTGTTTTTTTGTTTCCCAGGGGATATATTCCCAGGAATGGTAGTGACTGCGGTTGAACGGGAGCTCAATTTCTAGTCTTTGGAGGAATGTCCATATGGTGTTCCCAAAAAAGGTGCTGTACCAGTCAACATTCCCACCAACAATGGATGAGAATCCCTTTCTCCCCACATCCACACCAGCATTTGTTGTCCTTGCTCTTTGGATATGTGCCAGTCTCTGTGGTGTGAGATGATATCTCATTGTTGTTTTGATTTACATCTCTCTGATGATTAGTGAGGATGAGCATTTTTATATGGCTTTTTGACCACCTAATTTCTCCTGCCAAAGTTTTGTTCATTTCTTCTCCCCGTTTTGTGATTAGGGTTGGCTGTTTTCTTCTTGTAAAGATCTACCAGTGCCTGATATATCCTGGAATATTAACCCCTTACAGATGGATATTCAGTGAATATTCTTTCCCATTCTGTGGACTGTGCCTTCCTATCTTGGTCATTGTTTCTTTTGAGGTGAAGCAGCTTTTGGTTTCATGTAGTCCCATATGTTTATCTTTGCTTCTAATTATTTTGTTAGTGGTGTTTTTCTTTGAAAATGCCTTTAGCTTCAATGGCATGGAGGGTTTTTCCTATATTTTCTTTGATGTAGTTTATGGATTCAGGTCTCATATTGAGATCTTTAATCCATTTTGATCTGATTTTTGTGCATGGTGTTAGACGGAGGTTCAAATTTATTCTTCTACATGCAGCTACCCAGTTTTCCCAGTATCACTTGTTGAATAGGCTTTCTGCTCCATTTCATACATTTTTACTCCTTATCTAAGATTAAATGATCAGCGTTTGAGGCTGGGGTCAGGATACTCAACTCTATTCCATAGGTCCACAGATCTGTTTTTATTCCAATGCTATGCAGTTTTAATTACTACTCCTTCTAGTAAAGTTTGAAATTGGGAAAGGTGATGCCTCTCATCTTCTTTTTCCCAAGGATTACTTTAGATATCTGTGGATTTATATTCCATACAAATTTCAGAAGTGGTCAATTTGGTCAATTTTCTTCGGAGTTTCTTTGAAGAATGGTCTTGAGTATCCTTTCAGGGACCTCATTCAATCTGTACAAGCTCTAGGGAGAATTGCCATTTTGACAATGTTGATTCTCCCCCATCTAAGAGAGGGAATGTGTTTCCATTTCTTCATGTCCTCTTTTATTTCTTAAAGCAGTGTCTTGTAGTTTTCTTTGTATAGGTCCTTTTACACACTTGGTTAAGCTGATTTCTAGGTATTTAGAACAATTGTAAATGGAATTGTTTTCTTAATATCCATTTCTTTCTCTTTGTTATTTGTAGTAGGAAAGCCACTGACTTTTTGGGTGTTGATTCGTAAACCCCTGCCAATCTACTATAAGTATCTATTGTTTCTAAGAGTTTTTATGGAGAGTTTAGGGTTTTCTAGTTTTATCATGTCATCTGCAAATAGTGATAGCTTGACTTCTTCCTTACCTATCTGGACGTGTTTAATGTCATTTTCTTCTCTGATTGCTATGGCAAGTAATTCCAGTAATATATTGAATAAGAGGTCAGAAGTGGGCAACCTTGCTTTGTCCCTGATCTAGGCGATAGACTTTCAATATTTCCCCACTGAGAATAATACTCGCTGTGGGCTATTGGTAGATAGCTTTGTCTATATTGAGGAAGGTGTTTTCACTCCCATTTATTGGAGAGTTTTAATCATGAAAGGGTGTTTGATCTTGTCAAATTCTTTCTCTGCATCTATTGATATGATCATATTCTTTTTTAAATTTTATTCTTATTGATATGATGTATTATGTAACTGACTTGCTAATGCTAAACCATCCTCGCATTGCCAAATGAATCCTACTTGGTCATGATGTATAATCTTTTGATGAGTCTTTGGATTCTGTTTGCTAGTATTTTGTTGAAGAT